>CAJRSG010009416.1:0-13754 GCA_907169655.1 Acomys percivali
AAAAAGTAGATTGTTAAACTTTTCAAACTTTCAAACCTTTGTATTTTTCCATCAATACTATGTTGAATGTGAATTAACCTTACTAAGGTTTATCCACGTCTAGTAGAAGTTTCATTATAACAGCAAGGAACAGGCAATATTCACCCTTAATATGATTCTTTTTTTCTCCAGATAAATAGAACCCAAATCATTTAGTTTCTTTCACTATAATTTTTTCTAATTCATCAGGTAATTGGTTCTTTAAAAACTCAAGCGACACCACATGCTGGAGAGGATGTGGGGAGAGAGGAATACTCCTTCATTGCTGGTGGGAATGCAAACTAGTACAACCCCTTTGGAAATCTATCTGGTGCTATCTCAGAAAACTGGGAATAGGGCTTCCTCAAGACCCAGCTATTCCACTTCTTGGAATATACCCAGAAGATGCACCAGCACACAACAAGAAAATTTGCTCAACCAAGTTCATAGCAGCCTTATTCATAATAGCCAGATCATGGAAACAGCCTAAATGTCCCTCAGTAGAAGAATGGATAAAGAAACTGTGGTACATATACACTATGGAATACTACTCAGCTATTAAAAACAAGGAATTCCCAGTTTGTGGACAAATTGATTGAGCTAGAGATGATCATAATGAGTGAGTTAACCCAGAAGCAGAAAGACTCAAATGGTATATACTCACTTATATCTGCATACTAGCCCAAGGGGCATGTCCCATGAAAGCCTTCCCTTACCAGGAAACTGGGACCGAGGGGAGGACATCCTATTGGGACTCTAGATGAGAGAACAATGGGAGAATAGCAATGTAGAAGGATCCAGTGGGTCCTAGAAACCTACAAGTAGAACATTATGATAGGCAGATTTGGGTCATGGGGTCCCGCTCAAACTAAGGCCCTAGCCAAGGACAATACAGGCGGTAAAATTTAAACCCCTACCCTGATCTAGCCCATGGACAGGAAAGTCTCCACACTTGAGTGGAGAGAGGGATTTGACTTTCTCATGTACTCTGGTGCCTCACATTTGACTATGTCCCCTGGCGGGGGAGACCTAGTGGCACTCAGAGGAAGAACAGCAGGTCACTGAGAAGAGACTTGATACCCTATGAGCATATACAGGGGGAGGTAATCCCTCTGAGGAACAGTCATAGGGGAGGGTAATAAGGGGAAAATGGGAGGGAGGGGAGAATGGGAGGATACAAGGGATGGGATAACCATAGAGATGTAACAAGAATAAATTAATAAAAAAAAGATGTTGCAATTTGTTTTTAATATTTTATTTTATTAGTTGAGATTATGATACAATTGCATCAAATCTCCCCACATCTTTTCTACCCTCAATCCTTCCCATATAGCCCTTCTTGCTTCTTTTCATATTCATAGATTATGACTCTTTAATTATATATATATGTATATATATATATATATGGGTGTATTTTTCTAAATACATTAGTACAACTTAATCAGTATGTATTAAATTACTTGTATGCATTGTTTATTTGATTTTTATAAGGTATATATCACCAATCAAGTAAAAAATGTCATGTGTCTGTGAGAAGTTCTTGATAAATTTAAATAAGGTTGTAAGATCTATCCTAAATATGGGTAACATCCTGCAGTGTGGTGGTATTTTAGACTGAGTACCAAAGAAGGAAAAAGACTGCTGAACATTAACATGCCTAGATTTCTTTGTTTTCTAGACAACACCATGGTCCAATAACTCTTTGTGTTAAGCCTTCCCTGCAAGGATGCACAGCTTTGATATGACCTGTGATCCAAAATGGATAGATGGACGGATAGGTATATAGATACAAACATATATAGGCAGATAAACGGATGTTGTTTAAATATGAATTTTCTATTAAAGGATCATGTGTTATAATATGATCCACAGACATTTATGACAGTTATAGTATAATTTGGAGTTAGAGATTTGCTTCATAAAGTAGATCACTTCAATTATTTTATAACATTGTATTATTTCACTCCTTATAATAATCCTTATTATAGTCATTAGTTTCCTATTTATATAGTTGTGTTATGTCATGTGTCATCCTCAAACCACCACCTTTGATATCACCTGAGAACAAATAAAAATACATCTTCATTCAGAATATACATTTAAATTTTTCCTGTAGTGTATTTTACATTATTAAAGATTTATTAACTTGGTATCTCAAGCATCAGATCAACTTAATACTATGTTCTTATGAGCTTTTATGAAGAATGAAATAGGGTTTAATATTTGTAATGTTAGTGATATTTCAGTCTGAGTTTTACACTAAACCTGGATATGCATTTTGCCAATAAAATTCATAACTGTATTATTTAAAAATTGTTTGGTTTCGGTTTTTCTTGCCTTTCATATTCATCTGTGTGCTAACTATCACCTCCATCCTTAAAGGCATAAGATTGGAGAGAGTTTCATGAAGTTCCTTGACTTTGTCACATATACTCCAATTTAGTATTTTTTTTTCTTTCTGGAGAATAAAGATATGAATTTATATATATATATGTATATATATACATATATATTATATAGAAGTACAATACATTGACTTTTAGATTTATAATAAATTTTGTCTTTTGAAATATAAGATTTTAATATTCCATGTTACCCTAGGAACTTCAAATCTTATGCCACTTAAATATGATATAACATTAAATATATCAATGTATGTGTAGCTTACATTTTTGAAAGTTCCTTTTACAATTGAGTATTCTAATGTTTGTTGTGCATATGTAGCTGAGCCCTTACTGAGCAGGCCTGAGTCTATGTGTTTAATCAGCAGCAGAACTGAAGAGAAAGGGATTGACAGATTAAAAAAAAATAGAACATGAAAAGGGAAAAAATAATCATCTCTGAAGGAAAATATCTTATTTTAAAAGTTTGAAAGTTCCAAATTTTGACTAATTGAATGTGTCTGGTTTTGCAGATAGCCCAATTTTGAAGCTAGCTCTTGTTTAACACAACTGTCCAAATTCATTCTGACAAAAATCTATTAGTAAAAAGGTAAGTTTCTTGTATATTGTTATTTCACAACTGTCTTTAGCTCATCCATAAAATTATGATGATATTAATTACATGAAATTTCTATCCCATGTACTTGATCACTGTGTTGACATGTTATAATGTGGAGGCATTGTGTTTCAAAAACCAAATAATAATAATAATAAATTTGGTAAATTATGAAATACCATATAAATAAATATATAAAATAATTTGTTGGCCCTGGATTAGACAGTCCCTCGGGAGAATTTGAAGAATGGCCATTGCTTCATGGTTGCATTCTTTATAATAAAACATCCACCCAGAAGGCAGGAAGTGAATCCCATAGCACTAAGGAAACTTATTAGCCTCAAGGAAAACTTCTATGTATTAATGTCAACAGTGACAATTCCTGAGATAGGAACCAACACATGTGGCTTGACTGACAGAGAGGGGCTGAAGGAAACACATGCACCTTTTGTCAGCTCCTTCGAAGGAGGGAGAACTTGAGAGGCTGCTGCTCAGGTAACCCATGTTTCCATAAGTAAACTCTGTAGACTCATTATTTCAGCAAGATGTGGGTGGAATCAGGATTTTGTTCTTCTGTTGTCCAGTCTGTCTCAATGGAAGAGAAACAGACTCAATCAAAAAAGGTGTAAGGGTCAGTCAGAATGACAATGAAATGACTTGCCCACCTGGAGAGATGGAGAGGCCTTAGAAACCACAGAGGCCTAACGTTTTGCCAGCAGCAAGAACATAGTCATGTAATGGAACGTATGTAAGACATCGAAGAAAAACCCAGGCAGATGAGAAAAGAGCAAAGTCCAAGTACAGAAAAGGCAAAATACTTTGATTATGCAGCAAATGTGAGAGAAACAATTGAAAGTTAAAGGAAGAGTTAAAATGAACTGAAATGCATTACAAAGACATAATTTTTTCTCCCTGAAGGCGAATAGGTGAACTATAAAAACAATGGAAGTAGGAAAAACGAAACGAAAAACTGTGGCAAGTAGTTAAATTGCTTTGATTAATTTCATATCAATATATTATCATCAAAGAAAGTTTCTGAAAACATATTTTAGGATCAAATGATAACTACGTTCTAATGCTTGGTTTTGCACATTGCTAAAGTCAGCAATGTTCACTGTATGGAGAACAATAATTTCTCACCTCTCTCTTTAAATAATCTTGGTTAGAGCATGTCTTCTCACCACTGTACAGTTTATTTGGATATAATAATTCTCTTCATTCCACACCCTAAAAGCTGTTTCCATCTTTAAGCCTGCCGATCTGAAAATTAGATCTGTAAGGAAAAACAAGATTTGGCCACTGCTTTATCACATCAGACTGTGATAATCCCTACAATGGTAATATAAAATTATTATATTAGGAAACAGTATTGATGATCGTATCTGACGGGTGATTTAGACTCTAACATTGGTGAGGTGATGAAGACAAATAAGTAGAATAGGTGATGCTTCATTTTATTCATGTGATGACAATTTGCTTCCTCTGTCAGAAAGTTGTCTTCAGTCGTTGTTTCTCACAAAAGTGATGCCATTTAATTTTGCCCTCATGAGGGAGTTTGGTCTCTCCTCCTGGGCCACAGAAATATAGCACAATGCCCCTTGTAACTGGCAGTACTGGCTGAAACTCTCCAGCATGAAAAGACCAGATAAAAGCCAGGTGGCTGTGATTGTCTTCATGAAACTCTCCAGAGAGACTGGACATATGCTTATACAAGCCAACACTACATTTATTTCTAAAAGCAACATAAATGTGTCCAAGGTTTGCAAGCTAAGAAGGTATTGGACTAGAAAGGAGATGTTAGTCTTCTTTTATATATTCTCAAAACCCTATTTCCTTAAACATCTGGGAATTCCCTAAAACATGTTAAAATAAAAAAAAAAAAGTAGTGATAAAATGCTAAGGTTCTCACAAGTGTTTTCAAGTCCATAATTTCTCTTTCTCAAATTACATAAACATAATTTTTACTATATAATATGGAAATAACAAATGGTAAGCAAGAAAGGTCCAGTGTTTGATGGCTTTTAGAAAATATAGCATATTTACGTTGTCTCCATTTTTCTTCTTTTATAAAGAAGCACCCAGACCCACTTAGCACTTAATGATCCACTAAGGAACCTGCTGAGATCTTCTGAAGTTGTCTATATTTTTGTTTGGTATTATGATAATTGTAAAATTTAAAGTTACTCATTTTTCAGAAGGACAAATAGCTTCACAAAATTTATGAAATATATGTTTGTCTGTGTAATATGTAACATGGAAATAATGCAACCAGATGATTTTTTTTCTGACAGAAAATGGAAGTCAGTATCCTGTAAGTGAGAAATATCATAAACATTTCTCTGAAATATAAACAATCTGTATTTTAAAATGTCTTATTTTTTTAATAGGCATAGCATTTCAAAGTGAATTGTTGTTTTATTGTATACATTATCTACACAGAGGAAAATATAAAAGTTTGTATTTCTTGCCTTATACATTAAAACTATTTTTAATACTTCTTTCTCTACCTTTCATGCCATTTCCTCTAAATAGAATTCAATGAAAATATCTTCTTGGATCTTGACAAATAAATTATGTGATAACCAAGAGGCAGGTTCATTTTAAACTTAGAAAGGAGGAAGTATAACTGAACCCTGGCTTGACTGAGCATTTGGGAGTTGTTCTCTTAATACAAGAACACATGAAGAAAGATGATTTGGAATGATTTTTCTGAGGCTGCTGTTTATTTATTAGCTTTCTAATTGTTATTTGTAAACAAAAAAAGAAGGACTAAGTACTTACTTCTAAAAGTCTGTATAATGATAAACTTGAGAGAAAAAATAGGGAAAAAAATGATCTGTGATACAATCTTTGTTCACAAGAACCCAATGTTCTGATCTGAATACTAACCACCCACTCGTGCATGTCATGAGGAAGAGAGTCTCTGCTGTACCACTAGAGAAATACTTGTTCTGTTAGCAACAATCATTTGCTAGTAGTCCTGGACAAATCTAAGGAGCATTATATCCTATTTGACCAAGGTTATTTTCCTTAAAACTCTATTTTATTTAAGTGTATGAATCTAAAGCACTTTTAAATATTGCTGCTTGGCATTCCAGAAGATACCTGGAAAAAGCTGCTATTTAATATCTTAATTATTAAGACTATTTTTGTAAGAGATTTATATAGTCTTGTATACACAGACCTGAAGATTCATGATGTAGGAGACATACAGACTTATTATCACATGTCTAAAATAATACGTCACTTGACTATGTAGAAGGCAAGGATACTTGGTAGGAAGAAATCTTTTATTAGCAAAAGCACCATTTATAAGATATATACATTCCATTCACATATGTATGCAATTACAACATATATGTGAAAATTATAAGCTTTTGCACTTTCTGAGAGAATTATACAAATTTTATACTATCAAAATTTATCAAGAATGTAAACCACATAATTGTTGGCATTCTGTTAATTTTCTGGATATTGAATTAGCATTTTATGTACTAAATCAGTAGTGTGCTGAATGATACTTCACTGATCCACTTCAAGGAAAAAAAAACTTGCACAAGGGTGTCATCCAGTTGCACACAATGAAGAATGATATAAAGTCTAGCATTATACATTAACTTAACACTTGGGAAATAGAAACTGTCAGTCCCTGAAAAAATAATTAAATCCCAGAGTTCCACAGAAGGATATTGAAATACATTTCCCTAGTAAAACACACATGTGGGAGAAAATATTTTTTTTAAGTTTTGTTTCTTTTTCTACCAAGTCTAATTCCTGGAAGGGTACAGTGTGATATATAAGGAACAACACAGATAATGATGATGCTCTTGGAAATGCTATCTCACTCACAATTATAAAATAAGACCACATTCTGCCAAATGATCTGCAGAGTGAGGGAAAATATTAATAATAGTGTTAAAAAAAACAATGAAATCTCTTGGCAGTTTCATAAAATTATAAGGTCAAGATATTTTGAACACAGAATGTCATATTATTTAGCTGTATTCCAAAAGATTGGTTTAAAGCTTCTCATACTAATTAAATACCTCCAGCAATTATTTTTATCACAGGTACATGAACAGAAGCAGATGTGAGGGTGGACTCATTATGTTGTGTTTATTGTACAATGTTAAGAAAGTATACCTGCAAAAGAAAATGTTGGTTGACTCAACTTTCACACTCACATCTCTATTATGTAATAACTGTATTGTATCATATCAAAAGAAAATAAACTTTGCATTATATGTAAATTAATGAAAATGAAGTCATGTCAACAAAAATTCCATTATTCCTCATTATGTTGGTTCTTTTCAGTATAAGCAATATTTAATCTGAATCAAACATTTTCTTTGTTGAATTGCCATTTATTGAAGCATTTTTTTAAATCAAGTATTTTTATATGGTTTGGGAATTTATTCAGAAAATTGGGATAATATTCAGGAACTGATACCCACTTCTGAAAAAAATACTTGGATTTCCTTTAGAGTACACCTTGCTATACATACATTCAGATTTTGAGTTAACACAATAATTAGAAGCAATAGCTGAGGAGGAATTGTTAAGCATATATTCTACTTTGAATCTACTTCCAATGAACACTGAACCTCCCAGATGGAGAAAGGTAAAAAGTCATATATATTTACATATATACATATATGCCTACATACTGTTAATTACATATGTACACATGTGACAGTATTTTAGACTTGTCTATTTCACACACACACACGCAAACATACAAGGACACACATGCATAGACATGCAGATGCATGTACACATACATACACACAAACATGTGCGCATGTACAGACACACATGCATGTTCTTCCAAAGTACAGTGTCAACAGCCAATATTTCATTTAGAGGACTGTTAAACTTGCCTCTGTGACACAAAAGAATTCTAGTTTCTAATATTCTTTTCTTTTCAGGCTCAGAGACAATTTAATTAACATTGAAACTGAAATGCTCATGGCAAACAATTGATAAATCAGAGCAGCTGCCCAGATAAGACAAGGTAAGGGAGAAGGTAAGAAGCCATTTCATGTGAGTTTTGCCTTTAAAAGGCCTATGGAAGAGTAAGAAAGCCTGTAGTATGAGAAAATGCATTTAGAAAAAAAAGAACAAAAATAAAAACAAAAGTAATGGAAAGTTGTCACAAACCTTATGGATACCGCACAGTCATATAGAACTCTTCTTCTTTTCAATATACTCTTGTAAATCATAGAGTTATTTGTGTATGCATTTCTCATCTCTATATGGCTTCCATTTCCCTTTAGTAGATAATATAATTAATTGTGGTGATAATTTTGCTCTGATTAAAACTGGCATACAGATTTTTGCAATCTTTACATTATTTTAAAAAATCAGAGCTCTGATGAGGTTGAAGACCATATAGTTTAGTTTTAAAAGTAAGCCTAGTTGTTGAGGGGTTAGGATGTTTTCAAGTCATAATAGATATTTTAAGTTAATAATAATATATAATCAATGAGATATTAATTTACATTCAGAATTTTAGACTCACCAAGATAAGAAAGATGTTTCTTCAAGGCTGCCAAATACAAACAGCCAAAGCACTATAGATGTAACATTTATACAATTCCTGATTGTTCTGTGGTTCTTCTTCCTGCAGGAAGCTTATTGTATATGTGTGAATATATGTGTGTGTGTGTGTGTGTGTGTGCGTGTGCATATGTGTATACAATAAAATAAATGTGTATGTGAAAAACTTTTAAAATATTTAATAAAAGTTTAAAAAAAAAAGAAACTATAATGCATTCCAAAAGAAAAAACGTAAGAGCTCTTTTAAGGTCTGTGAAATAAGGTGTACACGTTTTGATAGGGATTGCATTTAATGTGTAGATTGGTTTTGGTAAGATAGCCATTTTACTATGTTAATTATCCTAATCTATCAGCATAGGAGATCTTTCTAACTTTGATAGCTTCTTCTATTTCCTTCTTCAGAGAGTTCAAAGTTTTTTCATAAAATTCTTTCACTTGCTTGGTTAGAGTTACACCAAGATACTTTATATTACCTGTGGGTATTGTGAAAGGTGTAGGTTCCCTAATTTCTTTCTCAGCCCGTTTGTCATTTATATACAGCAGGACTACTTCCACCATTTTGAGTTGATGTTTTTACTAATTTATTCAGATTACATCTCAATTGTTATGCCCCTCCCTTTCCTCTCTCCTTCCCTCTTACATCTTATTATCCAGCCACTTTGCTGAAGGTGTTTATCAGCTATAAGAGTTCTGCAGTAGAATTTTTGGGCCCATTATTTGATCATTGTCCCTTAGCAGGATGGCCTTGTGGGCACACAGAGGAAATGGATACAGGCAATCCTGATGAGACGTGATAGGCTGTGGCCAGACATTGAGGGAGGAGGGTTCCCATCAGAGGTCTAGGGGAGGTGAATAGGACAGAATAGGAGGAAGGGCTGGTAGATAAGAGCAAGTGGATAACAATCAGGATTTATTGTGCATAAATTATAATAAATAAAATATAAAAGGAAATCCATGAGATGGAAGAATGAATCTAAGGTCTAGAAGATACAATCACAGATCTTGAAGCAACCATTAAAGAAAATGCCAAATCTGGAAAACTCCTGACACAAAACATCCAAGAAATTAAGGACACCATGAAAAGAAGAAATCTGAGGATAATAGGCACTGAAGAAAGAGAAGATATCAGACTCCAAGGCCCAGAAACTATTCTCAACAAAATCATAGAAAAAAATTCCCCCAACCTAAAGAAAGAGATACCTATAAACATACAAGAGGCCTACAGAACACCAAATAGAATTGACCAGAAAAGGAAAACTACCCGTCACATAATAATCAAAACACAAAACATACAGAACAAAGAAAAATATTAAAAGCTGCAAGGGAAAAGGGCCAAATAACATTTAATGGCAAACCTATCAGAATTACACCCGATTTCTCAGCAGAGACCATAAAAGCCAGAAGGGCCTGGACAGAGATCCTGCAAACCCCTAAGAGACCACAGATGCCAGGCCAGACTACTTTACCCAGCAAAACTTTCAATAACCGTTGATGGAGAAAACAAAATATTCTATGACAAAAACAAATTCAAACAGTACCTATCCACAAATCCAGCTTTACAGAAGGTACTAGAAGGAAAACTCCATCCCAAAGGGTCAAGCTACACCAAAACTACTCAGGAAATAGGTAACTATACCATGGCAAAAACACAGCTACACAAACACTCGATTGGAAGCAATATCAAAATTAAGATTCTTAACAGTCACTGGTCGTTAATATCTCTCAACATCAATGGTCTCAATTCTCCAATAAAAAGACACAGACTAACTGAATGGGTGCATAAACAAGATCCAACATTCTTCTGCATTCAAGAAACACATCTCACCTATAATGATAGGCATTACTTCAGGGTAAAAGGTTGGAAAAAAATATTCCAAGTAAATGGTCACAAGAAGCAAGCAGACGTAGCCATTTTAATATCAAACAAAATAGACTTTCAACCAAAATTAATCAAAAGGGATGCAGAAGGACACTTCATACTCATCAAAGGTAAAGTCAACCAAGATGACATCACAATTCTGAACGTCTATACACAAATGACAAGCTTGCAGAGGAAGAAATTAGGAAAGCCATACCTTTCACATTAGCCACAAGCAATATAAAATATCTAGGAGTGACTCTAACTAAGCAAGTGAAGGACTTGTTTGAAAAAAATTTCAAAACTCTGAAGAAGGAGATTGAAGATGACATGAGAAGATGGAAGGATCTTCCTTGCTCATGGATAGGGAGAATTAACATAGTAAAAATGGCCATCCTACCCAAAGCAATCTACAGACTCAATGCAATCCCTATCAAAATACCTACACAATTTTTTAAAGATATTGAAAGTTCAATTCTGACCTTCATATGGAAAAACAAAAACCCAAAATAGCAAAAACGATCTTGTACAATAAAAGGTGCTCCCGAGGAATCTCCATACCTGATCTCAAATTGTACTATAAAGCAATAGTAATTAAAACAGCATGGTACTGGCACAGCAACAGGCTGGTTGATCAGTGGAATCGAATTGAAGACCCAGATATGAATCCACACACATATGGTCACTTGATTTTTGACAAAGAAGCCAAATCCATTCAATGGAAAAAGGATAGCATCTTCAACAAATGGTGCTGGTCTAACTGGATGTCTATGTGGAAAAAAAATGCAACTGGACCCATATTTGTCACCTTGCACAAAACTCAAATCCAAGTGGATTAAAGACCTCAACATAAAACCAGAGACACTAAGTCACTTAGAAGAAAAAGTGGGGAAGAGCCTGGAACATATTGGCACAGGAGAAAACTTCCTGAACAGAACACCAACAGCCCAGGCTTTAATGTCAACAATTAATAAATGGGACCTCATGAGGCTGAGAAGCTTCTATAATGCTGTAGACACTGTCAAGAGAACAAAGCGACAGCCTACAGACTGGGAAAAGATCTTCACCAACTCTACATCTGATAAAGGTCTAATATCCAAAATATATAAAGAACTCAAGAAATTAAACACCACCAAACCAAATAACCCAATTGAGAATGGGGCTTGGAACTAAACAGAGAATTCTCAACAGAAGAATATCAAATGGCTGAGAAACACTTAAAGAAATGCTCAACCTCCTTAGTCATCAGGGAAATGCAAATCAAAACAACACTGAGATTCCATCTTACACCATCAGAATGGCTAAGATCAAAAACTCAAGTGACACCACATGCTGGAGAAAATGTGGGGAGAGAGGAACACTCCTTCATTGCTGGTGGGAATGCAAACTAGTACAACCACTTTGGAAATCTATCTAGTGCTATCTCAGAAAACTGGATACAGGGCTTCCTCAAGACCCAGCTATTCCACTCCTTGGAATATACCCAGAAGATGCACCAGCACACAGCAAGAAAATTTGCTCAACCATGTTCATAGCAGCCTTATTCATAATAGCCAGATCATGGAAACAGCCTAAGTGTCCCTCAGTAGAAGAATGGATAAAGAAACTGTTGTACATATACACTATGGAATACTACTCAGCTATTAAAAACAAGGAATTCTCGAAATTTGTGGACAAATGGATTGAGCTATAAATGATCATAATGAGTGAGTTAACCCAGAAGCAGAAAGACTCAAATGGTATATACTCACTTGTATCTGCATACTAGCCCAAGGGGCATGTCCCATGAAAGCCTTCCCTTACCAGGAAACTGGGACAGAGGGGAGGACATCCTATTGGGACTCTAGATGAGAGAACTATGGGAGAATAGCAATGTAGAAGGATCCAGTGTGTCCTAGAAACCTGCAAGTAGAACATTATGATAGGCAGATTTGGGCCAAGGGGTCCCGCTCAAACTAAGGCACCAGCCAAGGACAATACAGGCGGTAAAATTTAAACCCCTACCCAGATCTAGCCAATGGACAGGACAGTCTCCACACTTGAGTGGAGAGAGGGATTTGACTTTCTCATGTACTCCGGTGCCTCACATTTGACTATGTCCCCTGGAGGGGGAGACCTGGTGGCACTTAGAGGAAGTACAGCAGGTCACCAAGAATAGACTTGATACCCTGTGAGCATATACAGGGGGAGGTAATCCCTCTCAGGAACAGTCATAGGGGAGGGTAATAAGGGGAAAATGGGAGGGAGGGAAGAATGGGAGGATACAAGGGATGGGATAACCATAGAGATGTAACAAGGATAAATTAATAAAATAAATAAAAAAATTAAAAATATATATAAAAGGAAAAAGAAAAAGGACAAAATAAAAAAAGAATAAAAATCAGAGCTCTTTAACAACACTTTTGGTTCATGACCCAGAGCAGCATGAGTCAGAATCACTCTACAATTAGTCTGTGCCATCTGCCTATGAGCTGTGCTCTCAAATACCTGAAAGTGTTTTCTGCTCCTGCAATAGTGATTGTAAATTATGGCATGGAATTTTAGATTAGGTTATTACTTTTTCTATGTTAAGTTTATTTTACTATTTACATCTAATGTAGATCAAATTACTCTCATCTCCTCTAAATATTTTAATATTCTCTTTTATCCAGTGACAGGTCATCTGAATGAAAAGGAAATGGAAAATGTTACAGTTATCTAACACCACAAATTAACTGCACGTAACAGTTTCCTGCAGAATATTCTACCTAAACACCAAAGAGTATGCTTTGTACTTAGCAGCTCTTGGTGCCTCTCAAAAATAGACCATGCTGAGACACAACAACTAATCACACATGGAGAAAATGTGAAGCAAACCCATATATCTTGTCTAATCACTGTGTGACAACACTTAAAATCAACATTATATAATCTCTAGAAATTAGCCACATTCATAGCAATTAAACAAACATTAATGAATGATTACTTGGTAACAGAAGAAATTTAAAAGTAAAACAATCTTTAGAACAATATGAAAATGAAAATACATAATAAAAAAGATCTGAGACACCCTAAAAACTATTTATAGTTCTAAATCTATGTAGTAAAAATCAGAATGATCACCAAAATGACAAAGAAGTCAAGAATTTGAGAAAATAAAAACAAAACAAGATCTAGTAGATAGTACACAATAAACATTAGAGCATGAACTAATGATATAGAAACAAAGAAAACAACACAAACAGTCAAAAGAAAAAAAACTAAGATATGGTTCATTAGTAAGATAAGCAAGTTGACAGACCTTGGTGTGTTAACTAAAATTATCAGTACTAGAGACTAAGAG
>CAJRSG010009418.1:0-10252 GCA_907169655.1 Acomys percivali
GGGGGTGCTGGAGAGTTGGCTCAGTGGTTAAGAGCACTGTCTGCTCTTCCAAAGGTCCCGGGTTCAATTCCCAGCACCCACATGGCAGCTCACAACTGTCTGTAACTCCAAGATCTGACACCCTCACACCAATGCACATAAATTAAAAACAAACAAACAAACAAAAAAACAATGTAAAACGGTCGGGGCCCAATTTTGCCCAAACAGAATAAATCCTAGAGAGTATGTTTCAGGAGAATTGGTCTAGTCTAGTATAGACTGTCATTTTGGGCCTCAACTTCCCTTACTTGCTTCCTGTTCTGATTGCCCAGATCCCACCTCAGCTCTGCCGCACCAACTCAGGGCCCTGCCGCGCGTCCTTCGGACTCTAGACTGCCCTTTGACACTCTAGGTTTCTCCAGTCACCTTCTCCCCACTTCCAGGAAAGCATAAGAAGTCAATTCCCCGGAAGCTTCTCTGAGTGTAGGAAAGCAAGCTGTAAGGGCTGCTGGAGATCACAATAGGAAAGCCCCACCACCACCACCCACAGAGACAGAGAGGTTGCCAGGGGAACAGCCCACTGGGGCCAGAAGTGGTGCTAGGATTCAGATGGTCTCTTAACACCTAGGCCAGAGTTTTTTCTTTGTCCACCCTGCTGTCCCCTCTTCATGGCCTGTGTCCTAATCTGTGTCTCAGCTGGCATTGCTGTGGTGGGGAGTGTAGTCAAAGGGCTCTGCCACCTTTATGGTTTGGGACCATTGTGAAATGGTACCATGGCTTCAGCAAAGTCTTCTTTTCTTTCTTTTTTTAAAATTTCTTTTTCTTTTATGTGCAGTGGTGTTTTGCCTACATGTATATCTATGTGAGAGTGTCAGATCTTGGAGTTATAGACAGTTGTAAGCTGCCATGTGGGTGCATGGGATTTGAACCTGGGTCCTCTGGAAGAGCAGTCAGTGCCCTTAATCACTGAGCCATCTCTCCACCCCCCCTGGCCTGGTTTCTTAGTGAGTTAGGTGAGGCTGATGAGAACTGTACTCAAAGTCTGCCATGGCCACAGAGACAAGTGGGTTGTTTCCTCTACTCTTCTTCCTTTCTCTCTCTCTCTCTCTCTCTCTCTCTCTCTCTCTCTCTTTTTTTTTTTTTTTTTTTTTGGTGGGATAATGTATCTCTGTGTAGCCCTGGTTGTTCTGGAACTCACTCCGTAGACCAGGCTGGCCTCCAACTCACAGATCTGAGCTGGATGTGGTGGTGCACACATTGGATCCCAGTACTCGGGATACCAATCGCTGTGAGTTCGAGGCCAACCTGTCTAGGACAGCCAGAGCTACACAGAGAAACCCTGTCTGGAAAAACCAGAAAAAGGGGGAAAAAAAAGTTTTCAGAGGCCGGGCTGTGATGTACAAAAAAAAAAAAAAAAAAAGAAAACAACAACAACAACAACAACCCCTCATAGATCTGCCTGCCTCTGCCTCCTGAGTGTTGGGATCAAAGGCAAGCATCACCACAAAGCCTGTTGACAAGTGGATCTCTTGACAGCCTTGCCTGATGTACAATCTGGGATGAATGAAATAAACTACACCTGGGACTGGAGAGATGGCTCAGCGGTTAAGAGCACTGACTGCTCTTCCAGAGGACCTGGGTTCAATTCCCAGCAACCACATGGTGGCTCATAGCCATCTATGATGTAACCTGATGCCCTATTCTGGCCTGAGGTGTACATGCAGACCACTGTATAAATAATCAATAAATCTTAAAAAAAAGAAAAAAAAAAGAAAAGAAAAGAAAAGAAAAGAAAAGAAAAGAAAAGAAATAAACTATAACTGAGCCATACTGGAAGCTTCTGTAGGCATACCCGGGCTCCTGGGCTGGCTTTGTTGAAACATTTGTATTATATCCAGTGCACTCTCCAAACATTACCCATAATCCCTGAGTACACACCTTTTACCATCCCAAATGTCTCCTTTGCCTTGGGGCCAAGTTCCGTCTGGAACCTTAAGCTCTGGGTGTGAATAGGGGGTCAGCCTCTGTTTCTCCCCCAGCTCCTGCCTCTCATCACCAGGAACTACCTCAAGCAAGGCTTCATGGAGAAGACCGGTCCAAAGGTACACTCTATTGCTTTCTGGGTTGCTTAATATTGTTCTATCCCAACCATCAATAAAGCAGAAAATCAGGACGGGGGGGGGGCGGGGGGAGAGGGAGAGCGGGCGGGAACCGGGGCGGGGCCGGGGGCGCGGGCGGGGCTGGGGAGGAGGGTTGGAGGGAGGGGAAGGAAGAGGACCAATCTGTGTGAGTTTCTGTGCTGAAGGGCTGAGTAGAGACTAGGAGTTGGCTGGCTTGTGACCCAGCGGGGCTGCAGGAGTCTGTTCCTCTCACGCACCGGCCTGTCGTCCTCGCCAGTGTCTTTCCTCTGGTCACCATTAGACTCTAACCCTGGGAAAGCAATGCTGAGCGGAGATCCCCTAGGCAGACTGCTTCGGACAGTTGTGTCAAGAGTCCGATGTCAGGGAGACTGAAAACTCATACCCTTCCTCCTTACAATCTGCCTAGCTCCCTGCGACTAAGCACTCCCCCACCCCCCTATCCCCATCCCCCCCCACTTCCCCTCCCCCAGCACCAGGTCATGCACTTCCTCAGATTACTGAGAACAAGGAGGAGCCCGGGCTTTCCCAGAAACCAGACAAGGGTTGCACAGACCCAGATTCTGATTATTATTTTTTGTTTGTTTTGTTTTGTTTTTGTTTGTTTGTTTTGTTTTTTCGAGACAGGGTTTCTCTGTGTACTCTTAGCTGTCCTGGACTCACTTCATTATAGACCAGGCTAGCTTGGAACTCCCAACTATCAGCCTGTCTTTGCCTCCTGAGTGCTGGGATTAAAGGCATGCGCCACCATGCCTGGCCAGACCCAAATTTTTAGGAGGCTGAGGCAGAAGGTTTGCAAGTTTGAAGCTAGCCTGGCTTACATAAGAAATTCTAGCCGGGCATGGTGGCGCACACCTTTAATCCCAGCACTCGGGAGAAAAAGAAAAGAAATTCTAGCTTGCGGGTGTATATGTAGGCAGAGCACTGTATACATAATAATAAATAATTCTTTTTTAAGAATTTGTTTTAACGTGGTGGCACACGCCTTTAATGCCAGCACTTGAGAGGCAGAGGCAGGCGGATCGCTGTGAGTTCGAGGCCAGCCTGGTCTACAAAGTGAGTCCAGGACAGCCAGGGCTACACAGAAAACCTGTCTCAAACAACCAAAATAAAAGATAAATAAATAGCCGGGCGTGGTGGTGCACGCCTTTAATCCCAGCACTCGGGAGGCAGAGGCAGGCGGATCGCTGTGGGTTCAAGGCCAGCCTGGTCTACAAAGTGACTCCAGGACAGCCAAGGCTAACACAGAGAGACCTTGTCTCAAAAAACGAAAAACAAACAAACAAACAAAAACAGAGTCAGTCCCACCTGCTTCCTTTGCTTCTCTGGCATTCGTAAGGCCACAGGTTCAATGCAAAAACACAATTATAGCCTGGTATGGTGACACATGCCTGTAGTCCCAGCATTTGGGAAGCAGAGTAAGGTGGATCATTGTGAGTTTGAGGCCAGCCTGGTCTACAGAGCAAGTTGACAAGACAGGGCTATACAGAGACCCTGTCTCAAAACAAAACAAAACCAAACCTCAGGAATTGGTGACAGCCTCTTTCCATCAGGAGCCAGGCACAGTCTCTGTTTTTTTGTTTGTTTGTTTGTTTGTTTTCCAAGACACAGTTTCTCTGTGTAGCCTTGGCTGTCCAGGACTCACTTTGTAGACCAGGCTAGCCTGGAACTCAGATCCACACCCTACCCTCCACCCTAGTAACCAGTCCCTGGTTCTTGCCTCAGGCCTTTCTCTTGACCTAGGTTACAGTTGAGCCAAGGCTAGCACTTTCAACTTGGTGAGCAGGGGCCACTTCTGACTTCCCTCGCTTCCTTCTTCTGAGACTTATTTGTGCACAGCCTGAGAAAGAGGGAAGTGCCCCTTTTACTTGAAGGCAGGGAGCACCTTGAGGTGCTAAGTTAATAGGGACTGAGGAAGAAAGGAGGAGGGGGAGCAGACAGAGAGGCTGGGCGGAGCCTTCAGAATACGAGTAGGTGGTGGTGTACCCCTTTAATTCCAGCACTCTAGAGGTAGAAGCTGGGAGATTCCCCCCTAAATTCCAGACTGGCCAGGACTATGCAGTGAGACCCTATCTCAAAACAAACTAATGAACGTACAAACAAACACTACATACTACCAAGAGTCTGAGCAGGTGCTCAGACCTGTGGACCCTAGAACCAGTTTCGGTAGACTCCAGTCTCAGTCCTGGCGTGATAGGGTCATTTTCTAGGCAGGGTATGCACTCCCAGGAGCCAGCCCCAGGGCAAAGCTCTGGAGGCTCTGATTGCAGAACCAGGCTGGGGGACCAGTGTGAACTGGCCCTGACCTCTGCACCTGGCTTTGTTGTGTCTGGTAAGAAGTCCCTTCTTAGCCGGCGTCGTGGCGCACGCCTTTAATCCCAGCACTCGGGAGGCAGAGGCAGATGGATCGCTGTGAGTTCGAGGCCAGCCTGGACTACAAAGTGAGTCCAGGACAGTCAAGGCTACACAGAGAAACCCTGTCTCGAAAAACCAAAAAAAAAAAAAAAAGGCGGTCCCTTCTTTTACAGCACAGAGAACCCTTCAAGAAGAGATGGTTTGCCCTGGATCCTCAGGAGCGGAGGCTGCTGTATTATAAGAACCCTCTGGTAAGAACCATTCCTTACCCCTCCTTAGCATGTTCCCAGGCAGGTGGGCCAGTGCAGGCCTCGGGGTATACAGAAAAACTGTCTCCCAGAATCCCAGGCAGGGAAGCCGTGGTAGGAGAGCCCATCTCGCCTCTGGGTCTTTCTCAGCTCCATTCAGGATTCCCCAGGGCTGACAACTGTGGTTAAAGGAGGCCTGGGGTGCAGTGGGTAGAGCTATGGGCTCAAGGACAGTAGTCCAGTTTGGCTGGAGTCAGGTTTCGACTCTCATCCCTGCCATGGTCAAGCCGTGCCCTAGGCTGGATATGCACTTAGCTCTTTACTTTTGTGTTTCCCTTCTGCAAAATACTGGCTTAGCACCAATGCCTTGTTCAGAAGTGGCCAGGATGCATATTGAAGTCACTAACACGTGCTTGAGGTGGCTCTGAGGGGACTCCAGCCTGTAATCCCAGCTGCTGGAGAGGCTGGGACAGTTGGGTTACAAATTCAAAGACTCCCTGGGCTAACCTGGGTAATTTATTGAGACCTTATCACAAAATGAGAGAGAAAAAGAGAGCTAGGTCCTGCTGAGTGCTTGCCTAGCATGGTTGAGACTGTAGGCTCAATCACCAGTGGCCAAAAAAAAAAAAAAAAAAAAAAAAGAAAGCAAAATACAGCCTTTGAGCTCCCAGTGCCTGGTGTAGTCTCTACGTGTTAGAATTTTCAGCAGATTTCATGTGCAATATGCTTTAGGTTTTAACATTTCAAATCCGAAGTAGCATCTGCAATGACACAGACATCTCTTTTCCAAATTTGACCTTGGGACTGGCTGGGCTGCAAGGGCTCTTCTTCCCCCAAGGCAGCGTCTCCTGACCACATGCCTTCCATTTTCAGGATGCTTTTGAGCAGGGCCAGGTTTTTCTGGGAAGCCATGAGCAGGGATATGAAGTATGCGAAGACCTGCCCAAGGGCATTCGAGGGAAGCGCTGGAAGGCAGGACTCACTGTGGTCACTCCAGAGCGGAAGTTCATCTTCACTTGCCCCAGTGAGAAGGAACAGCAAGAATGGCTGGAGAGTCTGCGGGGTGTCCTGAGCAGCCCCTTGTCACCCCTCCACCTCCTCAGTGAGAAGTTGGGGGTGGGTAGGTGGGAGTGAAGTTAGGGGTTCTTTTGGGTGAGGGCAGAAAAGGGCTCCTTCCCTGTGGTCCCGGAAGTGCCTGACTCAGCCTCTTCAGTCACCCTCACTTCCTGCCTGAGAAAAGTGCACACGCTGCACATTATTTATTGCCAGAAATCCCGTCCGTGCCAAGTTCCTCTGTGCGGCTGTCCTCGTGCGCTTCAGGAGAGTCTGGCCTTAGCAGATCTGTAGAGGCTGAGCTCTACCCAGCTGGTCAGATTCCTCACACCTATGTCCTTTTTCTCATAAGAACAGGCCAGCCTGGCACCCTTGGCGGAGGTCACCCTGCCAGGCATCTCCTGGGACTTTGGATTCCTTCCCACCCATGGGGAGGGCTATTTTGAATGCCCTCTCTTTTGTCTGTCTCCCTCCCCTGTTCCTCCTCTCTCTTCACCCCGGATGTGTCACAAGGTGACTGTTCCCATCTGTTGACAGCCCTCTGAGAGGCAGAGATGTGCTGAGTTAGGGAGGAAGCATCTGGCCCAGAGCCGGGCTTCTAGGTCATAAAGGAAAAGCTCTGGTTTTGGAAGAGCACAGACCGAAGAGGTGTCCACAAAAGCTCCTGGGGAAGCCCTTGTGCTCCCCCAGACTCACCAGGATAAATACAACTGTCATGGCCTGCCTTGACAGCTAGTGCTCACTTTTAATCTCAGTACTTGGGAGGCAGAGGCAGGCAGGTCGCTGTGAGTTCGAGGCCAGCCTGGTCTACAAAACGAGTCCAGGACAGCCAAGGCTACACAGAGAAACCCTGTCTTGAAAAAACAAAAAACAAAACAAAAAGCCAAGGACACAGACAGCAATTGATGGAGCACTTCAGCTACTGCTCTCTGTTTTCTATGGGCCCGGGTCTCTGAGTCTCTGGCCTCTGGCCCTATTTTCCTCTCCATTTTTACCTATGTGTCTGTCTCCTTCAGACTGTTTTATTCTCATTTAAAGTTTCTGAGTGTTGGTTTGCTTGCTTTCCGTGTTGTCCTGGTTCCCTCTTGTCATAGCTCCCTTGTCCCCTCAGCTGTTGCTTTCCACCTGCAGGACAGCACCAGCACGGCTACCTTCTCCAGCCAGCCCTCTTGTTTCCTCTGCAGACACATCAGCAGAGAGTGGCTATGGCCTCAGGTGACCCTTGGAGGAGGGTCTGGCTGGCCACTGAGCATTTGACGTCCTGGAGAAGTGTTCGCCTCCGGCCTGGTTGTCCAGGAGTAGGCTTCCTAGGCTAGCAGCTGCCCGTGTCCATGAACTCTGTCAAGACCCAGGGTGTGGTTTATCCTAAGGCGCCCTGGGCTCCGTTTTCCAGTCTTGAGGAACTGGTTCAGAGAAAACTTCAGCTCTGCACACATAGAAGTCCTGAAGGCTTTCTCATAACTGCACTGAGAGCTAAGTGTGGTGACGCACGCCTGTTGGAAGGCAGGGGTGCTGTTAGTTTGGTGCCAGCCTGAGCTATACAGGGAGTCCAGGTCCAGCCTGAGGTACATATCAAGACCCTGTCTCAAAGAACAGAAACACAAGCAAGCAAACAAACAACAATAAAAGCTACAGAGAGGGGGTGGAGACCTAATAAACAAAGCATACCTAATTGTGAAGAAAATAATCATAGATTCATATATTACTTACATGTTGCTGGGTAACTAGCTTGGGCTCTTCAAATGTCAATATTATAAAAGATAAAATTGGCCAGGCATAGTGATAGATGCATTTTGGCCTGTGCACTCAGCAGGCAGAGGCAGTCAATCTCTTTGAGTTTGAGGCCAGCCTGGTCTACATAGGGAGTTCCAGGACAGCCAGGGCTACACAGAGAAACCCTATCTAAAAAAGTCAGGGAGGGAGGGAGGGAGAGAGGAAGGGAGAGAGAGAAAGACTTTGGAGCTGGATAGATGGCTCAGTATTTAAGAGCACTGGCTGCTATTCTAGAAGACATAGGTTCAATTCCCAGCACCCATATGGCAGCTTGCAATTGTCTTTAACTCCAGTTCCTGGGGATCTGAGATCCATCACATCAATATACATAAAACATTTTTTTATTTTTTTATTTTTATTTTATTTTTTTGGTTTTTGAGACAGGGTCTCTCTGTGAAACCTTGGCTGTCCTGGACTTGCTTTGTGGACCAGGCTGGCCTTGAACTCGCATCAATCCGCCTGCCTCTGCCTCCCAAGTGCTGGGATTAAAGGCATGTGCCACTATGTCTGGCTATAAAATAACTTTTAAAAGAAGTCACAAGCTAGGTGTGGTGGTGCGCGCCTGTAATCCCAGCACTCGGGGAGGCAGAGGCTTGCGGATCTCTGTAAATTCTAGGCCAACCTGCTCTACAAAGTGAGCCCAGGACAGCCAAGGCTACACAGAGAAACCCTGTCTTGAAAAACCAACCAACCAAGCCAGGCATGGTGGCACAGGCCTTTAATCCCAGCTGTTGGGAGGCAGAGGCAGGCGATCACCAGTCTGGTCTACAAAACAAGTCCAGGACAGCCAAGGCTAACAGAGAGACCCTGTCTCAAAAAACAAAACAAAACAAAACAAAAACCAACCAAACAACCAAACAAAGTTACTGCAAAGGACATAATTGGTGTTGGAGAAATTAGGATGTGTATGAGTTAACAGTATTGTAAAATTGTGACAACGATGGTGCATTCGTTTTTTTGTTTCGTTTTGGTTTTTCAAGACAGGGTCTCTCTGTGTAGCCTTGGCTGACCTAGACTCACATTGTAGACCAGGCTGGCCTGGAACTCACAGCCTGTGCCTCCAGAGTACTGGGATTAAAGGCGTGCACCACCAAGCCTGGAGATGATGCATTTGTATAGAATGTTTCTGTTCTTAGGGAACACGTGCTAAATATGTCTACAGCCAGTTTTTAAATGGCTCAATTAAAAGAATCAGTACGTGTATATATGTAAATGAACAGAGTGCACATGTGTACAAGTCTGTATATACAGAGTATATCACTGATGAATCTAAATGAAATGTAAATTAGCACTTATTTTCCTATATGTGAACATTTTATATCGATTTGAGTTTTCATATTAAAAAGTTGATGAAACACCCAGCCTTCACTCTTTTTTTGTTGTTTTTGGGTTTTTTTCCGAGACAGGATTTCTCTGTAATAGCCCTGGTTGTCCTAGACTCATTTTGTAGACTAGCTCTGTTTTGTTTTGTTTCTTTTATTTATTTTTTTGGTTTTTCGAGACAGGGTTTCTCTGTGTATCCCTGGCTGTCCCGTACTCACTTTGTAGACCACAGCAACCCGCCTGCCTCTGCCTCTCGAGTGCTGGGGTTAGAGGCGTGTGCTACCACGTCTGGCTTCAGCCTTCACTCTTCAAAGGCAAAGGTTTCCCTTCAAGAATCCATTATCCCCGGAGCAGTGCATGGTGGGTACATCTGCAGACCCAAGTACACAGGGCGTTTAGGCAGGTCCACTTGGGCCAAAGAGTCTAAGAACACCTTGGGCAACCTAGTGAGACACGGTTTCAAAGTTGGTGGGAGGGGCTGGAGGGGTAGCCTTCCCTGGTACAGTGCCGACTTACTATTGCAGGGAACAGTGGTGACCAAAGGAGGTAGGGAGGTAAAAGTATTTACCAAACCAGAAGAGATACAAAAAGATGAAATGGCCAGCCTGGTCTACAAAGTGAGTCCAGGACAGCCAAGGCTAACACAGAGAGACCTTGTCTCGAAAAACCAAAAAAAAAAAAAAAAGATAAAATGACTCGAATGCTCAAGCCTTTAATTCCAGAGCTCCAGGAGGCTGAACTTTGTGAGTTTGAGGCCAGCCTGGTCTACAAAGCCTGGTCCAGGACAGCCAGGGCTATACAGAGAAACCCTGTCTCAACAAAACAACAACAAAAATGCTGCAAGAGAGAAAAGAATTCTCTGAACACCTCTGCTGCCCAAGAAAAGCCAGTCCCTCCATTACAAGTGGGGTTACTTGATGGTACAGGCTTTGTGTCTGGGTAGCTAAGTAACTATGGCTCTATCTTTTTGTTGTTGTTTTGTTTTTGAGACAGGGTCTCTCTGTGTAGCCCTGGCTGTCCTGGACTCATTTTGTAGACCAGGCTGGCCTCGAACTCACAGAGATCTGCCTGCCTCTGCCTCCCGAGTGCTGGGATTAAAGGCTCTCTCTCTCTCTCTCTCTCTCTCTCTCTCTCTCTCTCTCTCCATCTTGTTAACTAGAATGATTTCCAGAGGCTGTTGACCTTCTTGAGACTGTCCCCTCATGGGTCATTAGGAGTTCAAGCTCTAAGTGCTTGTACAAGGAATCACAAGTCATTGGGCCCAGTCAGGGTGTGAGTGTTAAAGTGTGGGAATTTTTCCTTTTACTTTTAGGTTTATTTTGTTCCTATGTTTTGCATACTTCAATCATTAGCACTTACATAAACAAGATAAAAAATATTTAA
>CAJRSG010009436.1:429-12037 GCA_907169655.1 Acomys percivali
AAAAAAAAAAAAAAAAAAAAAAAAAAAAAAAAAAGAATTGGGTTGCAAGGCTGCCCTCTGTCCCCATATCTCTTCAATATAGTTCTTGAAGTTCTAGCCAGAGCAATAAGACACCAAAAGAAGATCAAGGGGATCCAAATGGGAAAGGAAGAAGTCAAATTATCCCTATTTGCAGATGATATGATAGTGTATATAAGTGATCACCAAAATTCCACCAGAGAACTCTTACAGCTGATAAACACCTTCAGCAAATTGGCAGGATACAAAATAAACTCAAAAAAGTCAGTAGCTTTCCTGTATACAAATGACAAACAGGCAGAGGAAGAAATTAGGAAAACTACTCCCTTCATGATAGCCACAAACAATATAAAATATCTAGGAGTAACTCCAACCAAGCAAGTGAAGGACTTATTCAAAAAAAAAAAACTTTAAACCTCTAAAGAAAGTGATTGAAGATGACATCAGAAGATGGAGGGATTTACCTTGTTCGTGGATCAGGAGAATCAACATAGTAAAAATGGCCATCTTACCAAAAGCAATTTACAGATTCAATGCAATCCCTATCAAAATACCTACAAAATATTTTGAAGATATTGAAAGATCAATTCTCAAATTCATATGAAGAAATAAAAAACCCAGAATAGCAAAAACAATCCTATACAATAAAAGATCCTCTGGAGGAATTTCCATACCTGATCTCAAGCTGTACTACAGACCAACGGTAATTAAAACAGCATGGTACTGGCAAAGGAATAGGCTGGTGGATCAATGGAATCAAATTGAAGACCCAGAGATGAATCCACACACATTTGCTCACTTGATTATTGACAAAGAAGCCAAATCTATTCAATGGAAAAACGATAGCAACTTCAACAAATGGTGCTGGTCTAACTGGATGTCTACATGTAGAAAAATGCAATTAGACCCATATTTGTCACCATGCACAAAACTCAAGTCCAAGTAGATTAAAGACCTCAACTTAAAACCAGAGACATTAATTCAGTTAGAAGAAAAAGTGGGGAAGAGCCTGGGACAAACAGGCACAGGAAACAACTTCCTGAATAGTACACCAACAGCCCAGGCCTTAATGTCAACAATTAATAAATGGGACCTCATGAGGCTGAGAAGCTTCTGTAAGGCAGGAGACACTGTCAACAGAACAAAGTGACAGCCTACAGACTGGGAAAAGATCTTCACCAACCCTACATCTGACAAAGAACTCAAGAAATTAAACATCACAAAACCAAATAACCCAATTGCGCAATGGGGCTTGGAACTTAACAGAGAATTCTCAACAGAGGAATATCAAATGGCCAAGAAACAATTAAAGAAATGCTCATCCTCGTTAGTCATCAGAGAAATGCAAATCAAAATGACACTGAGATTCCATCTTATACCCATCAGAATGGCTAAGATCAAAAACTCAAATGACACCACATGTTGGTGAGGATGTGGAGAGAGAGGAACACTCCTTCATTGCTGGTGGGAATGCAAACTAGTACAACCACTTTGGAAAGCTTTCTGGCACTTTCTCAGAAAAATGGGAATAGGGCTTCCTCAAGACCCAGCTATCCCACTCCTTGGAATATACCCAGAAAATGCCCTACCACACAACAGGGAAATATGCTCAACCATGTTCATAGCTGCTTTATACATAATAGCCAGAACATGGAAACAGCCTAAGTGTCCCTCAGTAGAAGAATGGACTAAGAAACTGTGGTACATCTACACTATGGAATACTACTCAGCTATTAAAAACAAGGAATTCCCAAAATTTGTGGACAAATGGGTTGATCTAGAAATGATCATAATGAGTGAGTTCACCCAGAAGCAAAAAGAGACAAACGGTATATACTCACTTATATCAAAACACTAGTCCAAGGGATACGTACCATGAAAAACTTTACTTACCAAGAAAGTGGGTCAGAGGAGAGGACATCCTATTGAGACTTTAGGCAAGAGTAGCATGGAAGAATGGGTAAATAGTAGGATCCACAGGGTCCTGGAAACCTACAAGAAGAACTTTATGACAGGCAGATCTGTCCTGGGGTCCTCCTCAAACTAAGGCACCAGCCAAGAAGAATATAAGCAGTAAACTTCGAACCCCTACCAAGACCTAGCCGACGAACAGGATATTCTCCACCGTTGAGTGGAGAGTGAGCTCTGACTCTCACACGAACTCTGGTGCCCCTTTTCTGACCACATCCCCTGGATAGGGAGGCCTGGCGGCACTCAGAGGAGGGATAGCAAGTTACCAAGAAGAGACTCGATATCCTAAAAGCATATATAGGAGGAGGAGGTCTCCCTCAATCACAGACATAGGGGAGGGGAGAAGGGGGGAAGCGGGAGGGAGGGAGGAATGGGAGGAAAAAGGGGAAGGGCTAACAATCGAGATGTAATATGAATAAATTTAAAAAATTTAAAAAATAAAAAAAAAAAAAAAAAAAATTTATTTTAAGTTATGCTTGACTGTTCAAATGTCAGGTCTGGAACTTCATATTTTAATTTAAAATAAAGATATATATATATAGTACTGTGGATTCAAATTTGATTTTAGGGACATAAAGATGTTTAACTTGTTAAGAATTCGTTGGTTTCTAAAGATCTTATTAGTCTTAGTGAATATTCCTTAATTTTTTTGAAAAGTTTGAAACCATTTTTTTTGCATGTACTGGGCATGGATTTTACATAGTACACTAAAATTTTTATCATGTTTTCTCTTGTGATCTTATTAATATTCTCTTCGATTTTAAAATCATTGATAAATTTTGCATTCAGAGGAAAAAATGAAATAAGTTCTGCAGTTGCTCATTTCGGTCATTAATTTGTTCATGTATTTAGGATATTGATTGGTGTCCATATAGTTAATTGAGTGTCACAGTGAAGAGTATGTTTCTATTCATGTGTGATAGTTACAACAATTTTGTTTGACATTATCTGTTCCAATTAATACTTTATTTGCGTTGTTTTGTTTTGTTTTGTTTTTGTTTGTTTGTTTATTTCATGCAAAGGCACAAGGTTTACTGCTGACGCGCGTCACAGGGTCTTTACATTCACTCGGGAGGGAGGGAGGAGGCGAACCCCGAGTCACTGTTACAGACTTTTTAATAAATTATTTGTATTATTTCTCGATTGTTAGCCTTTCCCCTGTTTCCTCCCATTCTTCCCTCGCTCCCATTTCCCCCCTTCTCCCCTCCCCTATGTCTGTGATTGAGGGAGACCTCCTCCCCCTATATATGCTCTTAGGATATCGATTCTATTCTTGGTAACTTGCTATCCCTCCTCTGAGTGCCGTCAGGCCACCCCATCCAGGGGACATTGTCAGAAAAGGGGCACCAGAGTTCGTGTGAGAGTCAGATCTCACTCTTCACTCAACGGTGGAAAATATCATGTTCGTCGGCTAGGTCTTGGTAGGGGTTCGAAGTTTACTGCCTATAATCTCCTTGGCTAGTGCCTTAGTTTGAGGAGGAACCCAGGACCCGCATCTGCCTGTCATAAAGTTCTTCTTGTAGGTTTCCAGGACCCTGTGGGTCCTACTATTTCCCCATTCTTCCATATTACTCTCACTTAAAGTCTCAATAGGATGACCTCTCCTCTGACCCACTTTCCTGGTAAGTAAAATTTTTCATGGTACGTGTCCCTTGGACTAGTGTTTTGATATAAGTGAGTATATACCGTTTCTCTTTTTGCTTCTGGGTGAACTCACTCATTATGATAATTTCTAGATCAATCCATTTGTCCACAAATTTGGAATTCCTTGTTTTTAATAGCTGAGTAGTATTCCATAGTTTGAATGTACCACTGTTTCTTTATCCATTCTTCTACTGAGGGACACTTAGGCTGTTTCCATGTTCTGGCTATTATGTATAAAGCAGCTATAAACATGGTTGAGCATATGTCCCTGTTGTGTGGTAGTGCATCTTCTGGGTATATTCCAAGGAGTAGAATAGCTGGGTCTTGAGGAAGCCCTATTCCCATTATTCTGAGAAAGTGCCAGATAGATTTCCATAGTGGTTGTACTAGGTTGCATTCCCACCCGCAATGAAGGAGTGTTCCTCTCCCTCCACATCCTTTCCAGCATGTGGTGTCGCTTGAGTTTTTTATCTTAGCCATTCTGATGGGTATAAGATGGAATCTCAGTGTCATTTTGATTTGCATTTCTCTGAAGACTAACGAGGACGAGCATTTCTCTAAGTGTTTCTTGGCCATTTGATATGCCTCTGTTGAGAATTCTCTGTTAAGTTCCAAGCCCCATTTCACAATTGGGTTGTATGGTTTTGTGGTGTTTAATTTCTTGAGTTCTTTATATATTTTGGATATTAAACCTTTGTCAGATGAAGAGTTGGTGAAGATCTTTTCCCATTCTGTAGGCTGTCGCTTTGTTCCCTTGACAGTGTCTCCAGACTTACAGAAGCTTCGCAGCCTCATGAGGTCCCATTTATTAATTGTTGACATTAAGGCCCAGGCTGTTGATGTACTGTTCAGGAAGTTGTTTCCTGTACCTATGTGTCCCAGGCTCTTCCCCACTTTTTCCTCTAACTGAATTAATGTCTCTGGTTTTAAGTTGAGATATTTAATCCACTTGGACTTGAGTTTTGTGCATGGTGACAAACAAGGGTCTAATTGCATTTTTCTACATGTAGACATCCAGTTAGACCAGCACCATTTGTTGAAGATGCTATTATTTTTCCATTGAATAGATTTGGCTTCTTTGTCAAAAATCAAGTGAGCCAATGTGTGTGGATTCATCTCTGGGTCTTCGATTCGATTACATTGATCAACCAGCCTATTGCTTTGCCAGTACCATGCTGTTTTAGTTACTTTTGCTCTATACTACAGCTTGAGATCAGGTATGGAGATTCCTCCAGAGGATATTTTATTGTAATGGATTGTTTTTGCTATTCAGGGTTTTTTGTTTTTCAATATGAATTTGAGAATTGATCTTTCAATATCTTCAAAATATTTTGTAGGTATCTTGATAGGGATTGTGTTGAATCTGTAAGTTGCTTTCGGTAACATGGCCATTTTAACTATGTTGATTCTCCCAATCCATGAACAAGGAAAGTCGCTCCAACTTCTGATGTCATCTTCCATCTCTTTCTTCAGTGGTTTGAAGTTTTTTTCGAATAAGTCCTTCACTTGCTTGGTTAGAGTTACTCCTAGATATTTTATATTGTTTGTGGCTATCTTGAAGGGAGTAGTTTTCCTAATTTCTTCCTCTGCCTGTTTGTCATTTGTATACAAGAAAGCTACTGACTGTTTTGAGTTTATTTTGTATCCTGCCAATTTGCTGAAGGTGTTTATCGCTGTAGGAGTTCTTTGATGGAATTTAGGGGGTTACTTATATACACTATCATATCATCTTCAAATAGGGATAATTTGACTTCTTCCTTTTTCATTTGGATCCCGTTGATCTCCTTTTGTTATCTTATTGCTTTGGCTAGAACTTCAGGAACTGTATTGAAGAGATATGGGGAAAGTGTTCAGCCTTGTCTGGTTGCCGATTTTAGAGGGATTTCCTTGAGTATCTCTCCATTTAATTTAATGTTGGCTCTTGGTTTGCTGTATATAGCCTTTTTTAAATTAATTAATTAATTTATTAATTTATTCATATTACATCTCAATTGTTAGCCCATCCCTTGTATCCTCCCTTTATTTCTTCCCCCCCCGTTTCCCCCTCTATTCCCTTCCCCTATGTCTGTGACTGAGGGGCACCTCCTCCCCCTGTATATGCTCCTAGGGTATCAAGTCTCTTCTTGGTGACTTATTATCTTTCCTCTGAGTGCCACCAGGCCTCCCCATCCAAGGGACATGGTCCGATGTGGGGCACCAGAGTTTGTGTGAAAGTCAGATCCCCTTCTCCACTTAACGGTGGAGAATGTCCTGTCCATCGGCTAGACTGGGTAGGGGTTCGAAGTTTACTGCTATATTTTCCTTGGCTGGTGCCATAGTTTGAGGAGGACTAGAGGGCCCAGACCTGCCTGTATTTTTCCAGGACCCACTGGATCCTTCTATTTCCTCATTCTTCCAGGCTTCTCACGCCTAAAGTCTCAATAGGATTTTCTCCCCTCTGACCCACTTTCTTGGTAGGTAAAGTTTATCATGGGGGCGTACCCCTTGGCCTAGTGTCTCGATATAAGTGAGTATATACCATTTGACTCTTTTTGCTTCTGGGTGAACTCACTCATTATGATAATTTCTAGTTCAATCCATTTGTCCACAAATTTCAGAAATTCCTTGTTTTTAATATCTGAGTAGTATTCCATAGTGTAAATATACCACAGTTTCTTTATCCATTCTTCTACTGATGGACACATAGGTTGTTTCCAGGTTCTGGCTATTATGAATAAGGCAGCTATGAACATGGTTGAGCATATGTCCCTGTTGTGTGGTAGTCCATCCTCTGGGTATATTCCAAGGAGTAGAATAGCTGGGTCTTGAGGAAGCCCTATTCCCATCTTTCTGAGAAAGCGCCAGATAGATTTCCAAAGTGGTTGTACTAGTTTGCATTCCCACCAGCAATGAAGGAGTGTTCCTCTCTCTCCACATCCTCGCCAGCATGTGGTGTCAGTTAAATTATTGATCTTAGCCATTCTGATGGGTGTAAGATGGAATCTCAGTGTCGTTTTGATTTGCATTTCTCTGATGACTAAGGAGGTTGAGCATTTCTTTAAGTGTTTCTCCACCATTTGATATTCCTCTATTGAGAATTCTCTGTTTAGTTCTGAGCCCCATTTCTCTATTGGGTTATTTGGTTTGGTAGTGTTTAAGTTCTTGAGTTCTTTATATATTTTGGATATTAGATCTTTGTCAGATGAAGGGTTGGTGAAGATATTTTCCCAGTCTGTAGGCTGTCGCTTTGTTCTCTTGACAGTGTCACCTGCCTTACAGAAGCTTCTCAGCCTCATGAGGTCCCATTTATTAATTGTTGATGCTAAGGCCTGGGCTGTTGGTGTTCTATTCAGGAAGTTGTCTCCTGTACCTATGTGTTCCAGACTCTTCCCCACTTTTTCCTCTAATTGGGTTAATGTCTCTGGTTTTAGGTTGAGGTCTTTAATCCACTTGGACTTGATTTTTGTGCATGGTGACAAATAGGGGTCTAATTGCATTTTTCAGCATGTAGACATCCAGTTAGACCAGCACCATTTGTTGAAGATGCTGTCCTTTTTCCATTGAATAGATTTGGCTTCTTTGTCAAAAATCAAGTGACCAAATGTGTGCGGATTCATCTCTGGGTCTTCAGTTCGATTCCATTGATCCACTAGCCTATTGCTGTGCCAGTACCATGCTGTTTTAATTACTGTTGCTCTATAGTACAGCTTGAGTTCAGGTATGGAGATTCCTCCAGAGGATTTTTTATTGTATAGGATTGTTTTTGCTATTCTGCGCTTTTTGTTTCTCCATATGAAGTTGAGAATTGTTCTTTCAATATATTCAAAATATTTTGTAGGTATTCTGATAGGGATTGCATTGAATCTGTAAATTGCTTTTGGTAAAATGGCCATTTTTACTATGTTAATTCTCCCGATCCACGAACAAGGTAGATCCCACCATCTTCTGATGTCATTTCCAATCTCTTTCTTCAGAGATTTAAAGTTTTTTTCAAATAAGTCCTTCACTTGCTTGCTTAGGTTTATTCCTAGGTATTTTATATTGCTTATGGCTATCATGAAGGGAGTAGTTTTCCTAATTTCTTCCTCTGCCTGTTTCTCATTTGTATATAGGAAAGCTACTGACTTTTTTGAGTTTATTTTGTATCCTGACAATTTGCTGAAGGTGTTTATCAGCTGTAGGAGTTCTCTGGTAAAATTTTGGGGGTCACTTATATACACTATCATATCATCTGCAAATAGGGATAATTTGACTTCTTACTTTCCCATTTGGATCCCCTTGATCTCCTTTTGATGTATTATTGCTCTGGCTAGAACTTCAAGAACTATATTGAAGAGGTATGGGGAAAGTGGGCAGCCTTGTCTGGTACCTGATTTTAGAGGGATTTCCTTGAGTATCTCTCCATTTAATTTAATGTTGGCTATTGGTTTGCTGTATATAGCCTTTATGATGTTTAGAAAAGTGCCTTGTATTCCTGATATTTCCAGAACTTTAAACATAAATGGGTGTTGGATTTTGTCAAATGCTTTTTCTGCATCTAAAGAGATGATCATGTGATTTTTCTCTATCAGTTTGTTTATATGATGGATTTCATTGATGGATTTCTGTATGTAAAACCATCCCTGCATGCCTGGAATGAATCCTACCTGGTCATGGTGAAGGATGTTTTTGATATGCTGTTGTATTCGCTTTGCGAGTATTTTGTTGAGTATTTTTGCATCAATGTTCATAAGAGGTATTGGTCTGAAATTCTATTTTTTTGTTGGGTCTTTGTGAGGTTTAGGTATCAATGTGACTGTGGCCTCAAAGAAGGAATTTGGTAATGTTCCATCCATTTCTCTCTTTCGGTATAGCTTGAATACTATCAGTATTAGCTCCTCTTTGTAGGACTGGTAGAATTCTGTGCTAAAACCATCTGGCCCTGGGCTTTTTTTTTGTTGGGAGACTATCAATGCTTGCTTCTATTTCTATAGGCGAAATAGGGCTATATAATTTGTATATCTGGTCTTGGTTCAATTTTGGTAAATGGAATCAGTCGAGAAATTTGTCCATTTCCTTTAAATTTTCAAATTTTGTGGCATAAATGCCTTTGAAGTAGCATCTTACAATTTTTTGTATTTCTTCGGTGTCTGTTGTTTTATCTCTTTTTTCATTTCTGATTTTGTTAATTTGGATAGTGTTTCTCTGTCTTTTAGTTAGATTGGCTAACGGTTTGTCTATATTGTTAATTTTCTCATAGAACCAGCTCTTGATTTTGTTGATTCTTTGGATTGTTCTCTTTGTTTCTAATTTATTGATTTCAGCCCTGAGTTTGATTATTTCTAGGCTCTACTCCTCTTCGGTGTTTCTGCTTTTTTTTTTCTAGACCTTCCAAATGTGTTGTTAAGTTGTTTATGTGGGATGATTCCATTTTCTTTTTAAAGGCACGTAGTGCTATGAATTTTCCTATTAGCACTGCTTTCAATGTGTCCCACAAATTTGGGTATGTTGTTCCATCATTTTCATTGAATTTCAGGAGGTCATTTATTTCTTCTCTTATTTCTTCCATGACCCATGCGTCATTAAGTAGAAAGCCCCAGGTAGGCTCTCTCGTTCAAGGAGTGCAGGGCCAGTGCCTTGCAGCCCGGCTGGGTAGAAACAATAGGGTTGCAGAGCTCTGGGTTTCCCCCCCTCAGAACCAGATCTTCCCACCAGACTCTGATGCTCATCTATCGCTCTAGGCAAGACCCATGTCTCCCGATAGGTCTGTGGGTGCAATCCAAGCTGATTTCTCACTGCTGCTGTTTACAGGCTCAGTCCGCTGTGATCGGTGTTAGGTTGGGCCCCAGATGGCCAGCGAGCTGCAGTCCCACTTTAGCTGTCTCTTTTGGGTCCTGCAGCCTGTGCTTCCAAACGGCCTAGGTGGGTGACCTCCGCAGTTTGGAGTGGTGTGGTAGGAGGAATCCTAGGGAAGATTCACCCTCTTCACTGAGACTCCTCTGGCTGGGGATTCTGGAAAATCCCCTCCTCAAACAGCGAGTCTGTACTTTATATGCAGGCTGCAGTTTTCATATTGTTTCCGTTCCAGAGTTTGTGGAGTGCGTTTAGCACCTCCGGGATGTTGCTTGTCCCAGGGGGTAGGCCCCCTGTTTGGTCTGCGGCCTTTGGGGCCCCACTCACCTACAGTTCTCAATGTCCAGCAATCTGTTGCTCCAATTATGTCCCTGGTCTCCTCTGAGTAGCTCAGATATGTGGCTTATTGGTCGTCATCATCCTGGAATGCCGTGTTGTTTGTTTTTTTATTGAAAAATAAAATCATTCATATTACACCTCAATTGCTATCCAATCCCATGCATCCTCCCATTCCTCCCTTCCACCTGCTTTCACTCTATTCCCCTTCCCTATGACTGTGGACTAATGGGGACCTCCTCCCCTTGAATATGATGCTAGGTTATCAAATTTCTTTTTGGTAGTCTGCTATACTTCCTCTGAGTGCCATCAGGCCTCCACATCTGGGGGACATGGTAAAATAAGGGGCACCACAGTTCATGTGAAAATCAGTACCCAGTCTCCACTTAACTGTGGAGAATATTCTGTCCCGAGGCTAGGTCTGGGTAGGGGTTTGATGATGACTACACATGTTGTCCTTGGTTGGTGCCATATATCGAGCAGAACCCCTGGGCCCAGATCTGCCCATCATAGTGTTCTTCTTGTTCCAATGAATACTTAATGAAGAAATTAACATATATTACAAAATATATGATAGTTTCATGAGATATCTTCTAACATCCATTATGATCAGGACATTCGTTTCCTTGGAAAAAAATTGCTGTAGTTCTGTGTTGTACCATTTTGCTATGATCTCCAGTTTGATGCTAGTTTATGAAATATATACCTATATGACATTAATATGCATCTGAAATAACAAATAATGATATGCTTTCATTTGTTCAGTTTTGTCTTCTAACCATACCAAGAAGCAATTCCCAAAGGAGTGTACCCATGATTCTTTACTAAAAGAAATTCCAAGAATATTGGCTTGTAATGGCCTTTCAGAGCTGGATAGAAAGAAGTTCTGGGAATATTCACATGACAGTGAAGTTCATAAAACAGGTCATTATGGAAATGATCTGTGTGAAAAATACATTTGTTTCATTTCTGAAACAAAAGATCAAGATGCTCTGGCTACTCCTGTGAGAACTCAGTCTGTGCCACTCATAATTTCACAATTGGAGGCTCAGCAGGGGAAAGGTTCACAACAAGTTTTGAAATACAATTCTATTCTGCACAGAAATAGGAAAATATTATGTAAGGAACATAAAGGTCAACAAAGAATACATATGGGATGCCAACATCATCAAAGAATCCATACTGGAGAAAACCTTCATAAATGTAATGACTGTGGGAAATCCTTTACTTGCTCTTCAACTCTCCAAAGTCATCAAAGACTCCATACTGGAAATAAACCTTACAAATATAATGAGTGTGGGAAATCCTTTACTTGCTCTTCAACTCTCCAATGTCATCAAAGAATCCATACAGGACATAAACCTTACAAATGTAATGAGTGTGGGAAATCCTTTACTCAGTCTTCAACTCTCCAAGGTCATCAAAGAATCCATACTGGAGATAAACCTTACAAATGTAATGAGTGTGAGAAATCCTTTACTTGCTCTTCAACTCTCCAAGGTCATCAAAGAATCCATACTGGACATAAACCATACAAATGTAATGAGTGTGGGAAATCCTTTACTCTCTCTTCAACTCTCCAATGTCATCATAGAATCCATACTGGAGATAAAACTTACAAATGTAAATAGTGTGGGAAATCCTTTACTCAGTCTTCAAATTTCCAACGTCATCAAAGAATCCATACTGGACATAAACCTTACAAATGTAATGACTGTGGGAAATCCTTTACTCTATCTTCAACTCTCCAATGTCATCAAAGAATCCATACTGGAGATAATCCTTACAAATGTAATGAGTGTGGGAAATCCTTTACTCAGTCTTCAAC
>CAJRSG010009449.1:0-17151 GCA_907169655.1 Acomys percivali
CCTGCCTCTGTCTCCTAAGTGCTGGGATTAAAAGTGTGCTACCATACGTCCCTCCTCCTCTTGTTTTGCCTTTGCAAAACAAAACAAAACAAAACAAAACAAAACAAAACAAAACAAAACCCCACATCTTTGCCTGCTGGAGTTGCCTGAGATGTGTCATCCTTCGCACTCACTGTCCTTGGGAACCTAAGTGACTTTTTGCTTCTTCTTCTTCTTTTCTTTTTTTCAAGTGTTTTTGTTTTGTTTTATGCGTAAGGATGCCTTGCTTGGGTGTGTGTAAGTGCACCATGTGTGCACCTGGTGTCTGCAGAGACCATAAGAGGGCATCGGATCCCTTGGAACTGGAGTCACAGCTGGTTGTGAGCTGCTATGTGGGTGTTGGCGACTGAGCCTGTCTGGAAGAGCAGGCAGTGAGCTTAACCCCTGAGCCGTCTCTCTTCAGCCCCACTGGGGGGGGCAGGGGGGCTCATCTCTAAGATCACAAATTAACTAGAAAATAATTATAAATTTAAAAGAAACCTCAGTATCAACAGGATGTGTAATGTGCCATTCATAGCACCACCAACCGTGTCATTACATCCTTCATGGCGGCTCTTGTCAGTGTCAGTACTATTTAGTTCATTTGGTACTTGAATATTTATGCAGAGATAACATTTTTATTAAGGAAAAAACATAGAAAGACATGCATTGAGCAAATAAAACAAAATAGGGTTAGGTTGGTTGGACACAAAGCTTACCTTCAAAGCTTGACCTGCCTCTTCTCTCCACGTCTAACCCTCTGCTTATGTCCCCTTGACATGTGCAGGGCACCTGTGAAATAGTGCGGCTGTTGGACCTTTCGGCCTCGAGTTCCTATTACAAGTGGGTCTGGCAGCAGCTGGAGCTGTTGGACAATAAACCTCTGAGAGTTCACCTCAATGGTAAGTCACGTGGCTACCTCTGGCAGTTGACAGCGGAGCTCGCAGGGGAAGGATTATGTCCCCAGAGCCCTGTCCTGGTCCCAGTCCCCAGTCCTCAGAATTGTAGACATCTTAAATCTACTTTGATCTTCCTTTTCTTTTCTTTTCCTTCAGTCAGGGTTTCTCTGTGTAGCCTTGGCTGTCCTGGACTCGCTTTGTAGACCAGGCTGGCCTCGAACTCACAGAGACCCACTTGCCTCTGCCTCCCGAGTGCTGGGATTAAAGGCGTGTGCCAGCATCCCCTGGTCTTGACCCTCCTTTTCTCCCAGCTCTAAGAACTTGATCTCTGGTCCTGCCTGCTGGCTAGGCTGCTCCCTCTCTCTGGAGTCTTCTATGTGTGCAACCACTCGTGTCTCACACACCCCCATCCCTGTCTCTCCAGCTCTCTCCTGTTTCTTGCATCTTAGACGAAACATCAAGAATCCTCCTCGGCTTCTCATGATGAAGCAGCATGTTCCACCTCAGCTCTCAGGCTAGCCCATTTGTCCTCTGTCATGTCTGACCCACTGAAACCATAGAGTGAATCTGAAATGTTTATTAACTAGCTGTCTCCCTAGGGAGCTGTGTTCTTGGGGCCTGTGGCCATTTCAGCCACCTTGTGTATATTCAGAGTGGCTGAGTCAGCGGACTCTCCTATCTTTGCTACTGTGGGTGGTTTTAGGTCTGTCCTGAGATACGATTGTGTCTGTGTATTCTCTGCCCCCTAAGTTTTTATATATGCCATGAGTAGCTGCTGTTATGCACTGAATTCTGCATCTACTCAGTAGTTTGGTCATATGAAGGATATATTGGCCATGGCTCTCTAGAGTAACATGTTATAGTATGAATCTATATCTGTATATCTGTATATGTAAGTGAACCATTTAATAGAATGATTTACAGGCTGTGGTCCAACTAGTCCAACAATGGCTGCCTATGAACATAAATAAGGTCCAAGAATCCAGTAGCTCTTCAGTCCTCAAGGCTAAATGTCTCAGCTGGTCTCCAGTGTGTTCTGGAATCCCAAAGAAGTCGGTAGGCTCCAATGCCACTGAAGGAATGGGCTTGCTAGGAAGCCGAGAGCAGGCAAAGAGCAAAAGCCTCTTTCTTCCATGTCCTTAAACAGGCTTCCTGCAGAAGGTGTGGCCCAGCTTAGAGGTGGTTGTTCCCAGCTCAGAAGGTCTGGATTAAAATATTCCTACTTCACTCAGGGAGGCAAAGCCAGGTGGAGCTCTGTGAGTTCAAGGCCAGCCTGCTCTACAAAGAGAGTCCCAGGACAGCCAGGCTATTATATAGAGGAAACCCTGTCTTGGGAGGTGGGAGAGGGGAAGAAAAGAAAAAAGGATTCCCACTTCAAAGATCCTGATTAGAAGTGGATCTTCCAATGGTGGTGGTAGCACACCCCTTTAATCCCAGCACTTGGAAGGCAGAGGCAGACGGATCTCTGTGAGTTCAAGGCCAGCCTAGACAGAGTTAGTTCCAGGACAACCAGGCCTATACAGAGAAACTCTGTCTTGAAAAAAACACAAAACAGCCAGGCGTGGTGGTGCATGCCTTTAATCCCAGCACTCGGGAGGCAGAGGCAGGCTGATTGCTGTGAGTTCGAGGCCAGCCTGGTCTACAAAGCTAGCCCAGGACAGCCAAGGCTAACACAGAGAGACTCTGTCTTGAAAAAACCAAAGAAAAGAAAAGACACACATACACACAAAAAACAAAAAACAACCAAACAAAAAAGAGCCTAGGCTCTCTGACTACAGGGTCCTGTGTGACACTGGACAAATGACTATTTCCTTGTATATCAGTGTCACCTTGGGTCCTGTAAAATGTAAATTGTGTTCCCTATATCGTAGAATTATTTGGCTATTAAACAAATGAATATACAAAACTCGTAGACTACTTCCTAGATGCATGAATATATGGTGGACACTTGTCACGAGTATTACAAGATGACAGACAGGCTAAAAGGGACGGCAGCTCTTATACCAGCTACCCACCAATGCCAACCCTCAAATTTGGATATGCTCTGTTTCTATTATCGGCCACTTCCAAATACTTTCAAATTTCTCTTGTGGTTTCTTCTTTGACCCACTGAATATTAATCAGGGTGTTGTTGTTTAATTTCCAAAGATTTGGGGACCATCCAGCTATCTTTCTGTTTATCATTTCTATAATAAAATACTCAGTACAGTTTGAATCCTCTCAAATGCATGGAAACTTGTTTTAAGGCCCAGAAAGCAATCTTCTCGGTAAATGCTCCATTTGCATTTGAAAAGGATATGCTGTCGTTTGCTGCAGCGCATTGTGCGCCTTAGTGAGCTGGGCTGGTCATGTGAGTGAGGTGGCCCGTGCCCTCGCTAAGCTCTCTATGAGCAGCTAATGCAGAGCTGAGAGAATCTCCAACTACTGTTTTTTCTTTCTCCCCCTCCCCCTCCCCCTCCTCCAACCCCCTCTGTATCCTATGGAACCACAGAATTGACCTCTTCAAGACAAAAAAGTAAACTTTGTTTTTTTGAGGTACTAGACCCCAGACTGCACAGGCCAGGCAGATACCCTACCATGGGCCATGTTACTGGCCTAAAATGAACCTCGTTTTCTCTGGAACATTCTTTACTTGAGGTGTACTTTTTCTGATACTTTTTAATTTAGCTTCCTTTGATTACTATTAGTTCTATATTTCTCTTTCTATCCTTTTGTGTTTACTTTTCGGGTGTCTTTGTATTTAAAATGTATGCTGGGGAAGCGCTGGGCCACAGAATGACATTCAAGGTCACTAAGTTTGTTTTACACTTTGAAAACATTTTTGTTTGTTGTAGGTGGGAAGGGCATGTGTGCATGTCAGAGGACAGGATTTAGAAGTTAATTTTCTCCTTCCACCAGGTGGAGTCTGAGGGTTGAACTCAGGTTGCCAGGCTTGACAGCCAGTGCCTTCCTCCTAACCCCCAGACAGGGTTTCCTGGAACTCTCTCTGTAGACCAGGCTAGCTTCAAACTCAGAGGTCCGCCTGCCTCTGCCTCTGCCTCCCCAGAGTGTGCACCACCATCACCCAGTGGCACGTGCCTTTTAAAAACGAGCCTCCTAAAGGCAGTGTAGAGTTGGGCCTTACTTTTATTCATTTTTATTTATTTATTTATTTTTGTTTTTTTGTTTTTTGAGACAGGGTCTCTCTCTGTGTTAGCCTTGGCTGTCCTAGACTCACTTTGTAGACCAGGCTAACCTTGAACTCACAGCAATCCACTTGCCTCTGCCTCCGCAGTGCTGGGATTAAAGGCATGCACCACCATGCCCGGCTTATTCATTTTTAAATTCAGCCTGACAATCTCTGCCTTGCCCAAGAGGTCTAAAATAGTTACATGTAATATTTAAATCTACCGTCTTTCTATTTATTTTGTGTTTCTTCTGTCTGGCCTCTTTTATTTTCCCTAGGCTCTTGAATTCTTTTATATGATTTTCTTGTTGGTGTCTTTGCTATTTCTTTGTCGTTTTATTTTAGTAGTTGTTTTATGACTTTCACATGTCCATAGCTTCTGTCAGCCTACCGTCACATTCCCAGTCAGAACCGAACCACAGTGGAGTTTCATTTCTTTCCTATATGTGCTAGAAACTTAGCAATATGTTGCCATGAGCTTTGCTTCAGTCACTTATCTTTTAAGCCCAGCCTTAAATATATTTAATAAATATATTTATTAATATATTTAATATATTTAATAAAAAAAGTTATATTAATCCACACTATTACCATTTCTTACAATCTCTAGTCTTTTGTGGCTCCAGACTCAGACCCAGCATCATCCCTTCTTTCTGGAGTACTTCCATGATATTTCTTGTATTCTGCTTTAAAAATGCAATTTATTTTTATTGTGTATGTGTGTGTGCGCATTTGGGCAATTGTGTGCACGTGCCAGTGGAGGCCAGAAGAAGGCGTTGGATCCCCTGGAGCTGGAGTCAGAGGTGGTTGTGAGCTGCCTGGTGAGGGTAGCACAGAGCTCTGCCAGAACAGTGTATGCTGTTGTTGAGGCAGCTGTCCAGGCCCTGATGACTAATTTTCTCAGCATTTCTACAGCTAAAAACTTTCTTCTTTCTTTTTAAAAGACTTAGCTTTAATTAATGTATGTATGTGTGTGAGCGCATGTGTGCTCATGCATGGAGGTGCCCATAGAGCTAAGGGCTGGAGTTACTGTGAGCTACACAGTGTGGAGCTGGGAGCTAAACTCTAGCCTTCTGCAAGAGAAGCAAGCACTCTTAACCACCGGGCATCTCTCTAGCCTCTCATCTTCCTTTTGAAAAGAACATTTCTGCACATATGTGCCAATTTGATTATGAGATGGCCTCCCACAAATTCTTGTGTTTGAATACATGGTCCCCTGCTGGTAGTGCAGTTGGGAAAGATTATGCAATCTTTAAGGGGTAGGGCCTGGTGGCACAAGACTTTAATCCCAGCACTCTGAGTTCAAGGTCAGCCTGGTCTACAAAAGGAGTCCAGGACAGCCAGGGTGACACAGAGAAAGCCTGTCTCGCAAAAACAAAGAAGAAGAAGGAAGAGAAGGAGGGGGGACAAGGGGAAGAGGAGGAGGAAGAGGAAGTGGAGGAGGAAGAGGAGGGGGGGGTCCTGGCTGGAGGAAGTGGGTCGCTGGTGGGGCAGACCCTGGGTATAAAGAAGACCCTGCTTCCTGCCTAGTGTCTCTGCGTCCTCGCCCACTGGGATGTGAGGAGTCCCAGGTGCAAGTCTTGGCTGCCATGAGCTCTGCTGTGCCTTCCCCACTAAGATGGACAACACCACCTCGACGTGGGGCAGAAAACAAACTCTTCCCCCCTGTAGATACTTCAGCCCAGTTTTCTTATCCCAGTAGCAAAAAACAGTTAACACACGTGGAATTCCAGGCAAAAGGTTTGCTTTCTTCTTCCCACTACTGTAAATTTTTTGCACCAGCTTTGTCTCCTGGCTTTTACTGTTATCAACATTGTGACATTGTTAGCATTCCTATTTTTTATAATCTGCTTGTGTAACTTTGTATGTTCTCTTTGCATAGTGTCAGCTTTCCTCTGGCTGGTATTAAATTTTTCTTTCAGTGGTTTGTTTTTTATATTTTAAGTTATATTTGGTGTGTGTGAGTGTGTGAGTATGTGTGAGTGTGTATGAGTATGTGAGTGTGTGTAAGTGTGTATGAGTATGTGAGTGTGTGTGTGAGTGTGTGTGTGTGTGTGTGTGTGTGTGAGTGTGTGTGTGTAGTTTGTACATGTGGAGGTCAGAGAACAACAGATAGGGGTTGGTTCTCTCCTACCACCATGTGGTTCCCAGGAATTGAACTCAGGTCATCTGGCTTGGCAGTAAGTTCCTTTAACCACTCAGCCATCCCTCTGGCCCTCTTTCAGTAGTTTGTGTAGTGGGTGGGCATAAGAGTACATACACGTGCCTCTGTACGTGTGAGTATGTACATGGGGTCACCAGAGGCCAACATCAGGTCTCTTTTTTTTTCTTTGTTTGGTTTTTGTTTTGGTTTGGTTTTTCAAGACAGGGTTTCTCTGTGTAGCCTTGGCTGTACTGGACTCACTTTGTAGACCAGGCTGGCCTCGAACTCACAGTGATCCACCTGCCTCTGCCTCCCAAGTGCTGGGATTAAAGGCATGCGCCACCACCGCCTGGCAGGTCTCTTTTTCTATTGCTCTTCATCTTAGTTTTTGAGACAGGATTTCTCACTGAGCCCGAAGCTTTCCAGTTTGGTTTAGATTGCCTGGCTACCAGACTCCAGGCATCTTCCTGTTTCAACAACCCCAGTGCTAAGAGAGTATAGACATGCTGGCACATATATGTGAACATGTTTGCATATGTGAATGTGGACATGCCATGGTGCACATGTGGCAGTCATGGCACAGCTGTTAGTCCTTGTCTCCCTCCTTGCTTGAGTTGGGGTCTCTCGGTGCCAGTGAGTATGGCGGGCTAGCTGCCCCTGGTGCCAGTGAGTATGGCGGGCTAGCTGCCCCTGCTTGGTTCTGGTTCCATTTGTTTGGAATGCTTTTTCCCATCCCTTGATTCTATGGTTGCCTCTGTCCTTGATGGTAGATGCATTTCTTAGGGCAACACATGGATGCAGTATATTTTTTAAATCTAGTCTGTGTCTTTTGATTGGAGAAACGATGTCATAAACGTCAGAGTTATTGAACACTGTACATTAACTCCTATGTTTTTGTGGATTTTTGTAGTGTTTGGTGTTTCTTTTTTTAAAAATATTTATTTATTTATTATGCATACAGTGCTCTGTCTGCTTGTACACCTGCAGGCCAGAAGAAGGCATCAGATCACATTATAGATGGTTGTGAGCCACCATGTGGTTGCTGGGAATTGAATTCAGGACCTTTGGATGAACAGTCAGTGCCCTTAACCTCTGAGCCATCTCTCCCGCCCATGTTTGGTATTTCTTGTGCTTCATCATGTGTTAGCATGGTTTATTCTTTGTGGCTCCGTGGATGTGTTTAACTTTTTTTTTTTTTTTTTAAATCTATTTACTTTACATGCATGTATGCACACTCTGTGTGGGTGTCCGGCAGATCTGCTGGATCTGGAGTTAGAGGGAATCCACCCCAGATCACCTGCAAGGGCAGCAAGCGCTCTCAACTGCTGAGCCACCTCAGCCCCAGGCTTTCCTTTCTCTTCTAGCCAAAGGAGTCTTTCAAGAATGAGTTAGTGCTCATGAACTCATCTAGTGTGTGTTCATCAGGGAAAGTGTTTCTGCCTCTTCTTACTGTTGGTGTCTTTCCCAACTTGAAATAGAGACACCCCACCCCCACCGCGGCTTTACCTCCCAAATGTAGGAAGACTGACGATGATAGCCAGCAAGCCTGGCTCACCCTGTTTTCTGAAGCCGAGTCTCTCACCAGGGCATAGGGCTTGCTGAGTAGGCTGGGCTGTGCGGCCCACGAGCCCTGAGGATCTGTCTGTCTCTCCCTCCCCACCACTGTGATAGTAAGTACAAGCCACCGTGCCCAACTATTTCCATGGATGCTGGGATCAAACTCAGAGCTTTGTGCATGCAAGGCAAGCGCTCTACCAATGGAGCTACATCTCCAGCCCCAAACATGATCTACTAGGAACGAGAGGAGCTTTGAATAAAATAGAACTGAGTTCAAACTGAATGTCAGTCTTTCAGAAGGCAACTTAAGTGCTTTGCTTGTCATCTAGATGTAACGGTGGAAAGATCTAGTAGGGGGCTGCCAGAGAGGATGGTTTATGGAAGGTGCCGTCTCCTCCTCCTCTTCCTCCTCCTCCTTTTTCCTCTTCCTCCTTCATTGGCTCTGTAGCCTTGGCTAGCCTAGAAGGCTGGCCTCAAACTCAGAGATCTGCCACTTCTGCCTCCCAAGTGCTGCTGGCATTGGCGTGTACCCCTGTACCCCTTCTTTCTTTTCTCCATGCCCCCAGATAGCTCAGGCAGGAGTCTCTGTTCTTCCTCCACCATCACACTGCTCAAGGCCCACTGCTGTGTTTTCTGTTTGTTTGTTTTTTTCTCTCTATGTATATATCTCTTTTGGATTTTTGAGGCAGAGTTTCTCTGTGTAACTATGCTTCCTCTTACAGAAGTGTCTCCTATGGAAAGATATACAGAATTCCAGATCAGATCATATCCTCTACAAGACTTCAGCTATTTGAAACATCTATGCCTGCAGAAAGCCAGCGATGAGCAGAAAATGGCCTTCCATGAGATCAACAAGACAGAAAATACTCTTCCAAAGCTGCTGGGCCCCAAGGTCAAGTAAGCTGAGCTCTTTGCTGATAGGACAGTCAGATGTGGATGTGAAGGAAGGACATCAGAGATGCTGGGGACAGGGCAGAGGTGGCCGACGGGTCAACCCTAGATGGACAGGTTTTGGGGTAAGGCAGCCTAGGCAAGTCCTGAGTGTGGCATCCAGGACCGCACATCCACTGCCTCTGACTCAATGGCTACTTAAGGCCATCGGCCATTTGTTTCCTCGGGGACCACCACAGAAATATGTTCAAAGACAAAAAGGCAGGGAGGAGCTTCTGGCTTGTCCTTCTGTGTCCGTATTGCTGGGCCCTTTTGCCTCCGCTTCGGGAGACTGCCTACTCAGGTTCAAATTCCAGTTTGCACTTGCTTTGGCTCTGTGTCCCTGGCCAAGGAGTCTCTAAGCCTGTGCTTTGTAGACAGCGGTTTCTGAGTCTCAGGGTCGTTGTAAGCCAGCGGCTACATGAAATATTAATAAATCACACTTAATGCCGACAGAATGCTTAGTGCCCAGCATTAGCTGATCTAAGTGACCACCACGATGTCCCTAAAGGTACTGTGGTTTTCACTCCCATTTTTTTTCAAGTGAGAAAACTAAGGTGTTCGCCAAGGGATGACATTGCTTGCTCAAGGTCACATGGGTAGGAAATGGTAAAGCCAAGATTCAAGCTTGAGAAGCTGGTCAAACATCTGTCTTTCATCTGGTATGAGTCTCACAAATGGCAAGTGACAGAGACACACTGAGACCTATGCTTTTAGGGACCTGGAGAACAGAAAAAGACCACACCTGGGCCTGTAGCAGTACCACCCACTTCCCCATCCCATCTGAAACTCAAGTATTGTAAGATATTAAAGCCAGGTATAGTGGCATATGCCTTTAATCCCAGCAGAAGCAGGCTGATCTCTGTGAGTTTGAGGCCAGCCTGGTCCACATAGAGTTCCAAGACAGCCTGGGCTACACAGGAAAAAAAAAACCTGTCTCAAAACAATAAAAAATAAAAATATCAAGAAAGGTGCGTGAGAGATGGCTCAGTGGTTAAGACCACTGGATGCTCTTTCAAAGGACTCAGGTTCAAATCCCGGCACCCACACAGCAGTTCACAACTAACTGTCTCTAATTCCAGTTCCAGTGGATCTGACACCCTCACACAGACATACATAGAGGTAAACACCAACACAGATAAAATATTTTCTTTAATCAAGGAAAAAATAGCAATAGTGGGGCCCGTGTCACCATCCCTGTTTCTTTGATGGCATTGTCACTTATCCACTAACACTTTGGGGTTGCTGGACTCCATAAGAACAACAACCCATAACTTCCACATTCTTTTTCTTCTGGTGGAATATTCCTAGTTCTAGCTTTTCCAAGGGTAGAGCTAAAACAGACCTGATGTCTCTGCTGAGTCAGTAAGGGGGAAGGGACAAAGTGGACCCAGAAGTAAAAGAGACAGGGACTGCAGGGTACCCGCCCAGTTGGCGCTCTTCTCGGAGGGGCAGGCATGAAGCCTGACTTGTGAATGGGCTGAGTGAGCTGGTCCTCGGTTCCCTTCCTCTGAGCTAACCCACCTGGCCTCTGCCTTCCTGCTGCTATAGACAAAAAAAAAAAAAAAAAAAACAAAGACAGAGCAACAGGATCGTCTGTGTAAAATTAACCCCGGTTTGAACCAAGTCCAGGGTCTTCAAGCCAACCAGGAAAACTTGTCTTTATAAACAGAGCAGCCACCTCTACTCTGCCTTCCCATCCAAAAGCCCCAACCTCTACTGTGTCCCAAGGCACACACAGCCTCACCTTTGAACAGTCGCCTTTGCAGGCAGCTCTGGTTGCTGGGAACTCCTTCCCCATAGGAGCCTTGAATTAAATAGACCCAAGTTCGAACTATGCAGCCTAGACTTGATGCCTGGACCTTCTTGTCCAGCAGGCTGGCTCAGCTGCAGAGGGTCACCTGCTCTTGGGGACGCAGCCTTCTGGTGACTAAAAGGTCCCCGGTCCTTTTCTCTCCACGCCCAGTCTCTCTTCCACGTGTCTGACCCCAGACAGCAGCAGTCAGGCTCGCTCAGGGTTTGATTTTGAGTTTTCTCGCCTTCTTTGGAGGTGTGAATTCTCCAGGAGGGTTCTCCTCATCCGCAGCGATGCAGGTGCTGACTATTAAGGCCTAGTTAGCTGGCTGGTTTATGGGTCAGTTCTAATAGGCTGTCATGTTTCAGATCCAGGTACGGTCATCCAGTCAAATGTTCCATGGTCAACACCAAGTTTGGTGAACTCCCCGAGGAGGCCGTAGCGGGGGTCTACATGAAGGTCCACACGGTGCAGGAAGGAGATATTGTGGTAAGTGTACCAGGAGCCTTCTTCAAGTTAGTACACAGCACAGATGGGCTGTAATGAGCAGAAAGGCTTAGAAACGCATCTTTCTATATTGGATGATATGAGAAATCATGTTGGGTTGTAGATGGCTTGGGGCAAAAGCTCAAGGCTGACAACCTGACTTCGATCCTTGGAACCCACAGTGGAAGAAGAAAACTGACTCCTGAAAGTTGTCCTCTGACCTCTACATTTGCACTGTAGTACACACACACACACACACACACACACACACACACACACACACACATACACACACACATACACACACATTAAAGTTTTTTCAGAAAAGAAAGAATGGGGCTGGAGAGATGACTCAGTGGTTAAGCGCACTGGCTGCTCTTCCAGAGCTCCTGGGTTCAATTCTTAGCACGTACATTGCAGCTTACACCTGTCTGTAACTCAGTTCCAGGGGATCCAACATCCTCACCTAGACACACACACAGGCAAAACAGCAATGCATAGAAAATAAAAAGACATAAGTCATTTAAAAAGAAATGGCATTAGCTTTCAAGATAAGATATAAGGGCCAGCTGAGCAGTGGTGGTACATGCCTTTAATCCCAGCACTTGGGAGGCAGAGGCAGGCGGATTGCTGTGAGTTTGAGGCCAGCCTGGTCTAAAAAGCAAGTCCAGGAGAGTCAAGACTACACAGAGAAACCCTGTTTCAAAAAACCAAAAAAAAAAAAAAAAAAAAAAGGATTTTAAGGGCCTACAGTTGAATGTGGTGGTACATTAGTCACAGCACTTGGGAGGAAGAAGCAGCGGATCTTTCTAAGTTTGAGGCCAGCCTGGGCTAGATAGTGAGTTCCGGGCCAACCAGGGTTACACAGTGAGACTCTGTCTCAAAGAGGCAAAGCATAAAATGACGACATGATAAGGACATTTTGTGCTTGATCTTTTAAGAGTCTGCTCATTGGCATCATGAGAGGAGAGAGATGAGTAAAGATAATCGCTGCACACAACTATGGCAGCGCCGTGACAGTGGGGAGCCGGGGGGAGAGTTTAGCTGGCAAGAAGCTAGGTACAAGCATGAGCACCCTGAATCTGAGCCAGAGCCCATGTGAGAAAGCTGGGTGTAATGGCTCTAGGTGTGCAGAGACAGGTGGACTCATGCTTGGCAAACTCCGGCCCAAAGAGATCTTGTCTCAAAAAACAAGGTAGACGGCTCCTGAGGAATGACCACATAGTTGACCTCTGTCTTCCACACATATGCACACACAAGAGCATACGTCCCTACACAGGAAGGTGCCTTGACGAAACCCAGTACTTTGTATACCGTCCGTCGCCTTTCTAAATGTCTTTATTTGGAAGATACAAATAAAGAGTATTTAAGGAGGAGTCTGCTGAGGTGCACATGTCTATGATCCCAGCACTTGGGTGGCTGAAACAGGAGGCTTGGGAGTTGCATGCAATCCTGGGCTGCGCAGGGAGACCCTGTCTGAGAAACAGACAATAAATGTGTATATGGGGCTGAAGATGCTGCTCAGCGGTGCAAGTGTTTGTCTAGGGAGCCTGGGCTCTCTCCTCAGCACTGCAGTGAGGGATGGGGTGGGGAGGGAGAGGGGGATGGGGAGGAGGGAGGTGGGGAGAGAGGGAGAAGAACGGGAGGAGGAAGATGGCTCACTCCTTAAGAGCCTCTGTGGGCGCCTGCATAGATACACACTTAGCCAGTAATTAATAAATACATTTATTTTTTAAAGACGAGAAAGGAGAAGAGAGAAAGGAGAATGTTTATAGCTGAAAGTGCTGGACCTCCTTTGGGACACTGGGGAGGTAGTGAGGCAGGGGTGTAGTCCCTTACCGCTCTTGTTCAGTAGGCTTCCTGCTACGGGCTTGCAGTCCGAGGCCACCTACTCATATTTTCCATAAATCTGAAAATATTCCAAAAATCAGACCATTGAAAAACCTACCCTGGCATGGTGTTGGTGCACACCTTTAATCTCAGCACTCTGAAGCAGAGGCAGGCAGATCTTGGAGTCACAGGCCAGTCTTGTCTAAATAGTGAGTTCAGGACAACTAGGGCTTCACAGAAAAACCCTGTCTTAAAAAAAAAAAAAAAAAAGCCAGCCAGGCATGGTGGCGCACGCCTTTAATCCCAGCACTTGGGAGGCAGAGGCAGGTGGATCTCTGTGAGTTCGAGGCCAGCCTGGTCTACAAAGCGAGTCCAGGACAGCCAGGGCTACACAGAGAAACCCTGTCTGGAAAAACAAAAAAACCAAAACAGAACCCTAACCCAGTCATGGAGGACCAAGCATGGCCCTGAGTTGACCACCCATATGAGACTGGTTCACAGTCAGCCTAAGCAATTTAGCAAGGCCTGTTTAAAACAAACAAACAGGGGACTGGAGAGATGGCTCAGTGGCCAAGAGCACTTGTGACTCTTGCAGAGAGGATCTGGGTTCAATTCCCACATGATGATTCACAAACATTTGTAATTCCAGTGTCAGGGGAGATCCAATGAGCCCCCCTAGGCACATGCAAGCTTGTCGAGACAAAGCACTCATTAAATAAAGCTAAATAAATAAATAAAAAAAGATGTCTGAGATGTAGCTCTGATGAAGCCTTTATCCAGCATGCATGGGATCCTAAGTGAATCCCCAGTGCTAAGGAAGGAGGCTGCCCAGACTGAGGACTCAACAGAGCCATTGACAGACAACATGGCTGTCTACAAACACAATTTCAAAGGATCAAAAACTCCTGGCTGGGTGGTGGTGGCACATACCTTTAATCCCAGCTCTCGGGAGGCAGAGGCAGGCAGATGACTGTAAGTTTGAGGCCAGCCTGGTCTACAAAGTGAGTCCAGGACAGCCAAGGCTACACAGAGAAACCCTGTCTTGAAAAAAACAAAAACAAAAACAAACCACTCCTAAAACTCTCAGGTGGTTCTACCAAAGTAGCTGTTGTAAGTCACTTTTTTGAGGGCAGGTGAGATAGATGCTCAACTAGGTGAAGGGGCTAGAAGCTAGACTGACTGGTGCATATGGGGATGGGTTAGTGTTGCTGATGTCATTGTGAACTCAGGGTTAGCTCAAACAGAGATGGGTCAGCAGTTAAGAGCACAGACTGCTCGTGCAGAAGACCTGAGTTTGATTCCCAGCACCACTGGGTGAGTCACAGCCACCTGTAACTCCAGCTCTGGAGGATCGAATGCCCCCTTCTGGCTTCCACGGGCACCTGCACACAGGTGGCATTTACTCACACAGACACATAAATTTAAAATAGTAATAAATCTTCAGATTTGGCAGCGGTCTTAGGGGCTACGGTCGAGGCCGTGGGGCTCATGGAGGTAAAGCCGAAGACAAGGAGTGGATCCCTGTCACCAAGCTGGGCTGGCTGGTTAAGGACATGAAGACCAAGTCCTTGGAGATTTATCTGTTCTCCCTGCCCATTAAGGAATGATTATTGACTTTTTTCCTGGGCGCATCCCTAAAGGATGAGGGTCTCAAGATCATGCCAGTGCAGAAGCAGACACAGGCTGGCCAGAGGACCAAGTTCAAGGCTTTTGTCGTTATTGGGACTTCAGTGGTCACATTGGTCTTGGTATTAAGTGCTCCAAGGAGGTAGCCACCGCCATCTGAGGGTCCATCATCTTGGCCAAGCTTTCTATCATCCCTGTGCGGAGAGGCTATTGGAGGAACAAGATTGGCAAGCCACACACTGTTCCGTGCAAGGTGACAGGCCGCTATGGCTCTGTTTTGGTGCATCTCATCCCTACCCCCAGAGGCACTGGCATTGTCTCAGCTCCTGTGCCCAAAAAAGCTACTGAGGATGGCCAATATTGATGACTGCTACACATCAGTAGGGGCTGCACTGCTGTCCTGGTCCAAGGCCACTTTTTTTTTCTTGGTTTTATAAGACAGGCTTTTTTTGTGTACTCCTGGCTGTCCTGGACTTGCTTTGTAGACAAGGCCAGCCTAAAATTCACAGTGATCCGCCTGCCTCTGACTCCCAAGTGCTGGGATTAAAGGCGTGTACCACCATACCTGGTGCCAAGGCCACTTTTGATGCCATCTCCAAGACCTACAACTACCTGGCACTCAACCACTGGAAAGAGACAGTGTTCACCAAATCTCCTTGTCAAGAATTCACTGATCGTCTAGTGAAAGCCCGCACCAGAGTCTCTGTTCAGAGGACCGAGGCTCCAGCTGTGGCTACCACATAGGGGTTTTTATACAAGGAAAATAAAGTGAATTAGCTCTGTTTAAAAATAAATAAATAGGCTGGGTGGTGGTGGCACACACCTTTAATCCCAGCACTCAGGAGGCAGAGGCAGGTGGATCGCTGTGAGTTTGAGGCCAGCCTGGTCTACAAAGCGAGTCCAGGACAGCCAAGGCTACACAGAGAAACTCTGTCTGGAAAAACTGAACCAAAACAAGACGAAACCCTAAAAAGCAACAAAATGAAACACTTAGGGAAGCTAAGCCCAGATTTTGAGTCAAGAGGTATAGGAGATAGCTTCCTTGGGGAGCAGGCACAGGGGAGCCCTGTTTTCATGACACTTTATATCTGTCTGGTGTTGAGCAAATCACTTGACCTCTCTGGATCTGTGGCCTCACCATGAAGTGTAGAAATTCCCCAAGGCCAAGTGCTGCCTCTACCATGTGACTCCATGTACACACACGCTCATTAGGCGATTCCTGCATGTCTACCCTAAAAACAGCAAGAGGTGCCAGTGTGGGCAAGTAGAGAAACCCGGCTCCTGCCCCCTGTACCACATGACCCAGTGAGGGACAAATGGCAAACGCACAAGCTACAGATACAGAAAGAATTGACCACTGTGGTTGCACATGGACTGGAAGGCAGGGAGGAGGGCGAGGCTTCTTACATGGGGTAGTCTAGGAAGGCCAGCTTCTCTGAGGCATTAAGAATGTTCCAGATAGAAGGGCAGGAAGTTCAAAGGCAGGAGGGAGGCAGAGGCTAGAAAGAGGGCAGAGTGGTGTGAAATAGCCACCTTGGTGTACGGCACAAGACTAGGTGGGAGGTCTGGGCAACGTGAGGTAGCCTAGGCCCTGGCAGCAGAAAGCAGAAGTGTTTGTTTGTTTTGTTTTGTTTTGTTTGTTTGTTTTTGTTTTTTGAGACAGAGTTTCTCTGTGTAGCCTTGGCTGTCCTGGACTCACTTTGTAGACCAGGCTGGCCTTGAACTCACAGCCATCTGCCTGCCTCTGCCTCCCGAGTGCTGGGATTAAAGGCGTGTGCCACCACCTCAGGCGCTTTGTATGTCTTATCATCCTGGGCAAATTCCTTAACTCTTTGTGCCTCAGTTTCCTCATGTTGTGTTTGCAAAAAGTGTGGACTCTAAAGACAGAGCAGGGTTAAATCTTAGGTTTGTAGTCAGTGCTGTTTGACAGTAGCCAGGCCTCTCCTCTCTCTCTCAAGATTTTATGTATATGAGTGCTCTATTTGCATGTACACCTGCAGGCCAGAAGAGGGCACCAGATCTCATTATGGATAGTTGTGAGCCACCATGTGGTTGCTGGGAATTGAACTAATTGAACTCAGGACCTCTGGAAGAGCAGGCACCGCTCTTAATCTCTGAGCCATCTCTCCAGCCCAGTAGCAAGCTCAGTATCTTCACCTATAAAATGAGGAACCACATAGGAGCCACACATCAGTGTTTGTTTATGAAGCTTAAACAAATATCCACACTTGGAAGCCAGGAGGGGGGCCTGGGGTTTAGAGGCTGCTCAGTGAGCATCAGCTGGTGCCAGCACCACCACCACTGTCAAAGCTATGATTATATGATGCATGACTGTGAACAAGCAAATTCCTTTTTCTGAGTCATGTTTTCCACAGCTAAGTGTGAGAATCCCAGCAGTTGTGAAGATTAAATTTGTGTCTATTTCTTCTGGCCTGTGAGGTGAAGATCAGCCACGTGGTTTCTATGCAAGGCCTGGCTGTGGTGAGAAGGGTCGTGGTGCCCACTGTGCTCAGGATGATGGGCAGCAGCTTATCCCCAAGGCTTCCTTGTGTACACTAATTTGTTAAAACCTTCAACAGCTTTTGAAAAGTAGCATAAGTCCATTCCAGTTGTACCATGGAGAGACCCCAGCAGCAGGTCGCCACAGATGTGTTTGTGGGCGACTATTCTTTAAGTCCTAGAAAAAATATGTTGATGTTGG
>CAJRSG010009475.1:0-15331 GCA_907169655.1 Acomys percivali
TTTAAGGGATGTACTCCTAGAGAGTAGACCTCATTCTTAGGAGAAAACCAATACTGGAAACTGTAAATGTCCCCTCACCTGTCATCACGAGCTCCAGGATACCACTGCGCTCTGACAAACCAGAGGTGCTCCTATAGGAACATGTATATATATCTGCATAGATGTATGTCATGTGATCAATGCAGAACATGGCCCTGGTCATATTTTTCAGAGGCAACTGTCTGTCCCAAGGATCCACGCCTCTCTTTTTATGCAGTAGGTACTCCTGGGCCTCCCAGGAACCCTGACACCAAATAATCACAGGTGTATATATGTCAATCAGAGTGCTTGGTTCTGCCCAGATGATGGGCTTTGGATCGGGTCCTGAAAGGAAATCAAAGTGTGAGTCCCAGGACAATCCTCCTTCAGACCCCATTGCTTAGCACAGAGCAATCATAAGTGTTATACCATTACTCATAAATAATTTTCCCATCTCCATTGTGAAGAGTTGACTTACTGTAGAGCAAAAGAGAAGTCGGCTTTTCAGAGTGAAGAAATAAATCCTGGAATGGCTAGAGACACTTACCTGCCAGTACTGCAGTCCTGTATTCCACAGTCAGACCTGGGAAAAAAGCACTTTCAGAGACTTTTGTTTCTGATAGGCAGGGTGGATCCCCCGGTATGTCTATAGAGAATCAAACCTGGCCGTGAGGTGTCCACTCCCCCTTGTTCATATCTCACCAAGGCACAGCAGCACTCTGAGCATGGAGATCATGGTGAGCCTCGGAAATGTTCTTATCTGTGCTCCTGTGGCTGTATGCCCATGAACTGTACCACCGCTATACACGCTGTTGTCGTTCTGAGGGTAGGTCCTTCCTGTCATGGGTTTGCCACATCATCACTCTCATGAGAAAGGGAACTTTATTTTTCTCTAGTTCCCTAGCTTTGGTGATGTACTCAGTTCTCTGTAGAGTCTTTCAAGAACATGGTTTTCCTCTATTTATCAAAGCACTCAAGATATTTTGAGTGTTTTTAGCTCAAAAACCAATGTTAACATGTCACAGCATTTTTTTTTACAAAGAGAATCAGTTCAAGGTCTCAGTTATGCAAAAGTGATGTTGGTCAAAACCAGCACAATTTTCTCTTAGACAAGACATAGTTATTATCTTACAACAGGAGTTATACCCTCAAGAAAGCTTCATAGTCTCAAGTCAAATATTGATTAGGACATGTCTCAGTCCAGAATACATTCTCTTTCTTCCCTAAGCTACAGTGGACTTCCACAAATTTTGCTACAATGCTGCAACACACTGGAGCCAAGGATCAGCATCTTCTAATTCTGTTGCTTCTTTTCACTTGTCTCTGTGCTGCTTGCATATGTATTTACTGGTTGCATTAAGAAGTTGTTACTATTATGTTGCAAAAAGCATTCATAAATCCTCCTCCAAGATCTTTAACTCCTAACTGGCACTACAGGTAACAAGCTCAAGTACTGAGAATGAGAATGTATACACATTTGGTTTGATTATTCTGCTCAGGAGAGGAAATTCCCATTCTTACACCCAAACTTTGATGACCAGTTTCAATTTCCCAGAAACATACTAATAGCAACAAGTCATTGAAAATGGCACGAAAAAAGAAAGGTGTTTCTGTCTTTCAGTTTCAGTAGCAGTGTTTTCCACATATGTTAATCATGGAATCGGGCATGTATGTATTTTGTTATGGGAGATGGGAGTGTTTCACAGTACTTGGCCTCATGCTGACATTGTTCTTTGCTGAGGCAACAAGGTAAGAGAGAAAGAGGTAGAGGAAACTTGGTGGTGTAACTGTTTAAATGTTTTTCCAATCTCAGATAAGCAGCCTTCTATCCTACTTTGGTTTAATACCTACCATTACATTTATTGGATGATATTTTTTATTTGTTATCAGCCAGTGGTACCTTTTAGGGGAGTATAAATTAGATGTATTGTTCCTTCATTTCAGGGAAAATTCCCATAACACTATGCTTTTAATTGTTCTTGGACTAGAAGGGTACTTAGAAGATTGGCTTAGAGATTCCTAGCTAGAATACTAATAATCACCACTACCCATTAGACTTGATAACCTAGAAGACATAAAGGACACAGTGGTTAGGCAGTCTCCACAAGTGGTAATATTTAATTTTTAAAATATATTTTATTAATTTATTCACACTACATCTCAGTTGTTATCCCATCCCTTCTATCCTCCCATTCCTCCCTCCCTCCCTCCCATTTTCCCTCTACTCCCCACCCATATGACTGTGACTGGGGGAACCTCCTCCCCCTGTATATGCTCATAGTGTATCAAGTCTCTTCTTGGGAGCCTGCTGTCCTCCTCTGAATGTCATCAGGCCTCCCCATCCAGGAGACGTGACAAATATGGGGCACCAGAGTTCCTGTGAAAGTCAGACTCCACTCTCCACTCAACTGTGGAGAATGTCCTGTCCATTGGCTAGATCTGGGTAGAAGTTCAAAGTTTACCGCACGTATTGTCGTTGGCTGGTGCCATAGTTTGAACAGGACCCCTGGCCCCAGATCTGCCCATCATAATGTTCTTCTTGTAGGTTTCTAGGACCTTCTGGATCCTTCTATTTCCTCATTCTCCCATGCTTCTCTCACCTGGAGTCCCAATAGGATGTCCTTCCTTCTGTCCCACCCTCCTGGTAAGCGAAAACTCTTTCTTTCCGATGAAGACTTCAGGTTAATCAGATGCAATGAAATACTAATTAACCTGAAGTCTGCATTGGAAAGAAAAAGGTATGGAAAATGTCTAAACTGTTGTTTATGTGAGAATCATACACTTAAAACAAAGTAAAAGAATGTGAAAGCACAAATTAGAAAACCTAAAAATGACTAACATCTCTGTAGCCTAAACTACCTACCTTTGGTACTTAACCTTTTTTAAAAAATAATTCCTTCTATATTTCCAAACACTTCGTGAGAATATTCATGAATTACCTTGAAATAACTTAAACACAAAATAATCAGCAAAATTATACCCTTTCTGTTATATGTTTGAGTATAACTGATAAATGCATAACATTATTTCCTTTCTGAAACTGAAAAATAGGATTATCAAGAAATCTCATACTTATAAACTTTCCTTAACTTGTCAAATAAAATTGAAATCCTGGCAGCTAGAATCTCTTCTAGGGCTTGATGAATACAGAATTTAAATGACTTGTCAATTGACATAGGAACTTAATGACTTCCCATTATCTTAGGTAGCATTTTTCTGTTTCCAAAACACAAGTAATATGCCATTTATGCAAATACATTGGATCCCTGTGTATTTTGGACCAAATATAACTGGATCATAAACACTAACCATCCTTTATTCACTGAAAGCAAGGTAAAGCTGCTCCTTTTTAACAAGCAAATTAACACTTCATATAGAGATGGTTAGTTATGACACTTTTTAAGCAAATGCAAAGCTTTTACAACTGTCACTCAATTATGATGAATGATGAATTATATGATATGAAAAATATCACATAAACAGTTAGCATTGGACCCTTCAGGCCACCTAGTCAAGAAAATGTAAATGCTATGCTAAAACCAAAATATAAGCTCCATGTTAAATAATTTTTAGATCCCTCTTTCATAGCAAACATGTTCATTAGCTTTCACTATTTCCCCTAGCAAAGGTTTGGATACCCATGAGCCTCAGTTAAACCAACTGCCTCAAGTTTCCCACCTATGTATTCAGATGATAGAAATATGAATGGATTGACAAAATAACACTGTGAACAATCACTGAACTGGAGTGAACTAGTAAGAATCAGGAGAATATTTAAGATAAGCCAGCCTCTGAAATGGCATGGTGTAGTTCAGGATAAATTATAGTATCACAAAACAACAAAATCAAAAACATAATTCACCAAATTTATACAACTACTAATGAATACACTTCCTTTTTAACTATCGACTGTCAAGATTTTCTCTAAACAAGCATATATATATTTGAGCACATATAATTGCTGCCTGCATATATAATTCCAGTTGCTGTCTCAATAACTCTTCTCCAGGAATGCCAGTAATGTCTTGTTTTCCAAACAAGAACAGGCCTTTCTTCGTTTTAGAGCTACTTTCTAGCATTCTTGTAAGGCTTCTTTTCCTTCACTGATGTAAGAGGCAAAGACCAAACTTTCTAGTGCTTGGATGACATGCTCTGCTGAAATTGTCTTCATTTTAGATTTGTTGCAAATCTCATTGGCTTCTGAAGATATAAGGTGAATAAAATCAGTGAAGCAGATCACTATCAGCTCTCGGGCATCTTTGGCCACCCGGATATTAGGAAGAGTCTTTTTAAACATCTCATTTATAGCAGCTCTGGGGAGAGTGAGATCGTCATCAATGCCAGACTAGGAAGCCATAGTACTTTCCTGCCTTTTGAAAACCAACTTTCAAACTCCCCTCTTCCCTGGTCCACCACTCCACAAAGGCACCCTTGGAGAGGGATGTCAGAGTCCAGGAAGCTCAGCAAAGAAGGCATAAAGACCCGGAATCAGGAGCAGGTTTGTGGGCCGGGAATACGGACTATGTGAGAGGGTTTAGTGTGACTATGAAGGAAGGTCAGGGGGCTGAGGGCTCTGGGGACACCACTCCCAGGACTAAAGTCTGAAGAACCACCCTCCTAGTCACCTCAGACTGGCTGGCACTGGCTTCTAACAGAACCTAAATGGTGCAGGAGCACATGCAGAACTCAGGAGTACCCAGCCGGCCTCTGTACCAGGAGGACACCCAGCAGGCCTGGCTCTATAGAGGCAGAGTTGACTTGGCTACCACCATCAGCAGCGGTTACTGCTGCCTTGGCCACACCATCCTTCAGGCACCCAGGCCACTGCCTCACACGTCTGCCAAAGACCCAGCTGACCACAAGCAGGCTGCCTGAGAATAGGAGCCACAGCTGCTGCCTTTGTGGCCACATGCAGGCTGTGGAAGCGTAAGAAGGCAAGGGAGAGCCAGCTGTATTAGGAACATGATAAACTTTATCTTTCAATCATATAAAATATTCTCAGCATATTTTGATTCTCTCAATAATAAGGAATGTTCCTCACAATTGATGTGAGTTCATTTCACAATATATTTTTGTACTTCTGCAGAGAAATAGGAAAACTTAATCAAGGAATATTTGCTTTGCACACCTTTCTCAATGTAGTCAGAAAATCACCAGCTATTTTCACAGTGAATTCAATCCTGAAGCTGTGGGGATCAAGACTTACCTCACAGATAGATGGACAGATCTCAAAACACTCATTCTGAGTGTGCTAATGCAGTACCAGAAATAGAAACATCATATTCTTTTTCCCATTTTCAGGTGTTAGCCCTGGAATATCAGATGTGTATGCCCTATTTAGAATACCCATAGATATCAGGAAATTAGTCGGTGGCCAAGTGAGTGGCCTCCCAGTGTCAGGAATTTTATGGAATCTTCATGTCTACTGGCTTTGGCATGCCAGGATGAAGGAGAAAAGGAATTATCTGCCATAGACAGCTGAGAATCCTGTTAGTTAAACCATGACTGCCCTGTAAAGACATGCCAACAGGCACAAGTGGAACAAATACTGGAGAAGAATCCAGTCACATATCAAATGGCAGTAAGTCTCATTCAACAAGGTACTGCATGCCTGGAACCAGTATTGGGGTCAAGAACTTGTGGCTATACATGTCATGTGCCCTAGAGAAGAACATAATACTATGATACTGCCAAAGAATGCCACAGTAGTAAAAAAAGAAAAATACCACAGTGACTTACAACTACACCCAATCCAGGCACAATCCCTCAAGTGTCAGCATAGAAAGTTCTGTCTGCATGAATATGAACACATAGTTCCACAACTGGTATCATGTGTGCACCATAAGACACTGTGGAATGCTGTAGCCTAAATTGGACATATTTAAAATAGCACATACTATGATATTTTCAGGATCATTTCAGGGGGAGAAAGTAATTTTTAGAAGAGACAGAAGTGTGATATCACCCTCAAATATTGATTATGCACTCAAGATATGGTGACCATTGCCACCCATGTCAGAGATTTTAAGGTAAATGGATGGAAGGGGCCAAATCATAGTCAGTGAGGTAATTCAGTCTCCAAATAACAAATATAACATGTTCTTTATTAATTGTGGATTCTCGTTCTTAGGCTTTAGATTTCCATATATCCTTAAGAAACAGAAGTAACCTACTATGGACAAAGAAACTTTGGGAAGGAAGCTGAGATGGAGCTGTAGAGGGAGATAGTAATATATAGGTGCCTCAGAGGAGGGATAGCAAGTTACCAAGAAGAGACTCGATATCCTAGGAGCATATATAGGGGGAGGAGGTCTCCCTCAATCACAGACATAGGGGAGGGGAGAAGGAGGGAAGTGGGAGGGAGGGAAGAATGGGAGGAAACAGGGGAAGGGCTAACAATTGAGAAGTAATACGAATAAATTAATAAATAATAATAATAATAAAATATTTATAGGTTCCATGGAGTTAGAATTAGGGAGAGTCATCAAAGTAATATTGATAGATAGGTAAAGAGGCTGAACACTAAAGATGCTTGTAAAAAAAGACATAAGGAAGCATATTGTTTTCCAATCTTACTTAAGAATCATTTAAATGCATATATCAACATGGACTTATGCCTCGTGGAATTATCATTCACTTCCAAGAGACCTGCATTATGTAGAGAAAGTTCCACTGCCAAGTCTGGAAATCTCACTACAAGTTTGTGGTCAGTGCCTCCAAGAGACTTCCACAACAATTACAGGTCTTTGCTATTGCCCTTTCTTGCCTCCTAGAATTTGAAGGTAACAACTTATTGTGGATACAGCACATATTAGCAGCTTTGTCCTTCTTTGGAATTATTGCTGAGTGTTTTCTTGACTACTAGTATACTTTGAAATATTTCAATGTTCTACACTTTAAAATCGATAAGAGACCTTGGCAATCATCCCTGACTTTTGTCCATTTACTCATCATTATTGTCCAGTCATTTCAGGAAGAATACTTATGCATTTTTTTCAGTTTTCATACACTCATTTCAAAACCCACTAATTCCTACAATAAAAATATTATACTCTTTTTCTTTTCCAGACTTCCATATTGGTAACTGTATTTTGTTTCTTTATCATAATTTTCACTGTTGTTTTTAAAGGCCTTTTTTGTTTTGGTAATGTCTGTAGAGCCATTTTCTCTGCTGTAAACTTAAGAATGTTTTATTTGTGGAATTTCCTACCTATTACTTTAGCCCATGGAAATGAAAACCACATAAACTAAAATTTGGGATAGATGGGAACCTTTTATATATGTCCCTGAGTGCATCAATGCTATGCAAGTAGTTTATCTTCTACGGTCTTCTTACACCATTTACTTGGTACAACATAAAGATTTGAAATCATTAGTTCAATCCATCTCTTATGTAAAGGTCACATAGGCTTCCATTGGCTCCTATTTGTATACATCTATATGCATAGGTCTGTGACTCATTTGGAGAATAATTTTACATGATCTGACCTATATTGTTATTACAACCCTTTCTTGCATGTTTTCATTGTGCTGATGGCATGTCTTATGTCTGTCACAGGCTCGATGTTCTTTAGTGTCCATCTAGTTTTCATAACTATATGTATATTACTTTTAAATATACTTCATTACCCATTCACATACTCCTAAAGATAAGTATATTGGTATATTATTGAGGGCTGATCTTCATGTGTAATTGAACTTAAGAGTACAGTAATATTCAGACACAGCCCTAATAAAAAGTTCATCTAACAGCTTAATTTGCTATAGTGTTCCCATTAGAAGTATTTCAGAGACACATATTTACAAGCATGTAAGTTTTGATCGTTTCTTTTATCTTGATGTTTTTTATTTTTCTTCTTTGAGATTTACATAAGTATGCATAATGCGTATTGCTCTTCTCCACCACAACTCTGTTATTTCAAATAGGTCTTGAAACTTTTCCTGCCAATCACCCTTCCAAATTTATTTCTGCTTTATTTTTAGGATTTCTATTTGTCCTGATTTAAATCCAAAGTCTGGTAGACAAATGTTCTTAGAACAATAATCTGTCAAGCTGACCTTTTTTTTGTGTGTCTACATGGAGTTGCCTTGTATAGCTGAACTAACTGAGAAATAGGTTATCACAAATTCCTTTCCATATTCAATCCCTAGGCCATTTTATGTCCTTTAGAATACATATACTGGTTTTACACAACTTTATTTTTTAAAATGATTTACTTTTCACACTCCTTTCCCTCTCTCAGTGATATATGTTGTGAATTTGTCTGAGTCTGAGTTTGTGTGTGTGTGTGTGTGTGTGTGTGTGTTTTCCATGGTTGTATCTGCTCTGAGAATTCAGAAAGTCAGAAGTGTCAGATCTCCTTGAGCTGAAGTTAAAGGCTGTGGTGTACTCATAACTAAACTGGGATCTTCTGGAATATCAGTCAGGGCTCTTTAAGACTGAGGTTATTGCCAGGCGTGGTGGCGCATGCCCTTAATCCCAGCACTCGGGAGGCAGAGGGCGGTGGATCACTGTGAGTTCGAGGCCAGCCTGGTCTACAAAGCAAGTCTAGGACAGCTAAGAATACACAGAAAAACCTTATCTAAAAAAAAAAAAGAATGCGGTTATTTTCAGCCTCATCACTCAACTCTCTAATCTCTACACTATCATCTGGACATCCTGATTCTTCACAGAAGTGTTTTAACTTCATCTCCATTTTCTTTCCTACCCATCAACAGAGAAGGGAGAATACAATCCATGCAATATCAGAAAATACAAAAAGAAATTTTCTGAAAACAAAATAGAAGTGATAATTTATTTCTAGGTTTATTTCACATTTTCTGGACAACTGCCTCATTTTCCTGCTCACAGAAGGCAGAGAATGACCTCCAAATCATATATTTGTAATAAGATATATGATTAAAACAAAATATACTAGCAAAAGAAGGTTTATATTTTCATAAAATTGTAATTGGCACATGATGACTTTTTTGTTCATGGTAATCTATATAGACATATGTAATTGTGTCACTTTGATATATATATTATGCATTATTATAATGCATATTATGCATTACTGTATGCATATCATTGTTTTCATATATACTTTAATACCCATTTGCTTATTCCCAAAGCGAAGTGCAATTGCATTTCTTTTCTTTCTTTGATGATTTTGTAGACCTTCACTAATAACATTTTTAATATTTGCATCTGGTAAAATAACTCATACATGAACCGTGTTGATATTGGTGTCTCATAATGAGATTAACAGAATGCTTAAATTACAGGTAAAGATTTGGTTAGAGAGCAGCAACTGGAGTTTATCCTGTCTGTGTCTCATTGCAAAATGAACTGTACAAAGACCATTGAATTTAAAGGAAAGAGATAGCTTCTGTAATGGGAAAATCAATTAAGTTGTGATGTGATCTATACCATTTCTGTAAATTCCACCAGCTTTAAGACGAGAAGAGGTGTGCTCATTGTTACCACTGGTAGGGCAGAGTGCATACTCTGCATTCTTCCTCGGTGTCTTCTTTGACATATACTTAGTTAGCAGCTGAGAAAGCTTTCAGTGTTCTCCTGGTACCCTTATACGGTTTGGCATTACAACTAATTAACAAAAGACTCAAAGCATAGATTCAAAAGCAAGCTCAAGTAACTTATATGGGAATAGAAGTTTTAATATGACAAGGTAATCAATCAGGAATTTAGTACATTTCAAAACATCCAACCATGATGACTTATACAACCAGAAACATTTCAAGAAGTTTGCTGAAGACAAGTTTGCAGCTCCTTGCAAGATGTTCTGAGAATTTACCACAACATCAAGAAGACCTCCTGGGGAAGGCTCCAGAGTTCCACAACCAACACCAAATGAAAATGACGTTTGACAAGTGGAAGAAGAATGGTTAATATGGGTGACTACACTTAGAGTTGGAGTATACAAAGGCACTGCTCCTGTAATATACCCTATTTTGTTACTGTTTTTACCATCACTTGTATCCATGGATACTTGCCCATGGAATAGTTCCCAAGTCAATTCCCTAAGGGAGATAATTCACATCTTTGGGGAGTTCCTGGTTTTATTTCTTCTAGGAGGTAGAAAGATTAAGTCTAACTATGAGTAGATTTTCTTTCTGTTCTAGATTGACCCTGACATTCTTTATTCTCCTTCATTCCCATCGTTTAACTGTCTTATCAGTCAGCTTCCCTTGGCTAACACCTAGAACTGCAAGACCACTGAGCTTTATCTTGAGATAGGACTAGGATTCTTAAGAGAGAAATGAATCTGGGGATACAGAAGAGATAGAACAGACATTTCTTCATCTACTAATAGTACCGAGGGAATGTTTGATTGTCAAGACAACACAGACAACTGAATGCACAGGTCAGTTATCAGGAGATATGATGCTGATAGCTATTCTTAACTGTCAACTTTATTGTTTCTGGAATTAACTAAAATGCAAATAATTGGCACATTTGTAAGGAACTTTTAAAATTACTTTTCATTTTATCTTATTTTTGTTCATCTTACATCCCTAATGTTTCCCCCTACTCCTCTGTTACCACTCCTACCCCTCTACCATCCCTTCCCCATCCTCAGGAAAGGGAGCCCCCCAATAACCCACCCCAAATCACCAAGTCGCATCAAAATGGATCACATTGTTTTCCACTGAAGCTAGGGAAGGAGGCCCCAGTTGTGGGGAACTGATAGTAATACTGATGGAAACTGACATCAGAGTCAATTTTACAAACTGTTCCTGGTTCCATTACTAGTGGCCCACAGAGAGACTGATTTCCATTGTCTCCATATGTGTAAGGGGCCTACGTACAGCCCATGCATGGTCTTTAGTTCGTGATTCAATCTCGAAAAGCCCCTCTGGATCCTGGTTAGTCGACCGTATTGCTCCTCTACTGGAGTTCTTGTCCTCTCCAGGTCCATTTATACTTCCCTCAACTCTTCCACAAGGCTTCCCAAGCTCTGCTTAATGACTAATGCAATATGTTTAGGTCTGTTGCTAGGTGGAGACTCTCAGAAGACTGCTCTGCTCGGTTCTAATTGTGAGCATAGCAATGTATCAGTAATGTAATGAGTTGGCTTTCCCTCGTGCAGAGGGTCTCTTCTTGGGCCAGGAGTTGGCTGGACATGGTTTTAATTTTAGCTCTATCTTCATACCTGCACATCTTGTAGGCAGAGTATGTTTTGGGGTCTAAGTTTTTTAGGTGGCTTGGTATTCCCCACCTTCCACTAGAAATTCTGTCTAACTAGAAGTTGGCTTCTTCAGTCTCCATGATCCATGATACAAGGAGTCGTAGCTAGCGTCAACACCATATATTCCCAGGAGCCTCCTCTGACATTGGTCTCCCACTTGTCTGAGCAATACCACCCACAATTGTTTCTCTTATCTCTGCAAGCCCTTTGGCCTCCCTCCACACTGTCCCCACATACTATCTCCACTCTAATTTCCTTCCCCACTTCCTCTCCTATCCTGTTTCCTCTTTTCACCCACTTAAACTGTCTGTTCTTTTTCCCTTTGTGAACGAGACTCAAGGATCATTCCAAGCCCCACACCTTGATTTTTCGCTTGTTTGGGTCAGTGAATTGTCATATGATTATCCTGTGCTATATGGCCAATATCTGCTTATACATTAGTGCACACTATGTGTGCCTTTAGGAGTCTGGGTTACCTCACTTGGGATGATATTTTCTAGTTTCATCCATTTGCCTGCAAATTTCATTATTTCCTTTTATAAAAAGTAGCTGAGTAATAATATTCATTGTGTAAATGTATAATATCTTCTTTATCCATTCTGCATTTCAGAAACATCTGCTTTTTCCAGCTTATGACTATAACAAATAAAACTGTTATGAACATAGAAAAGCATGTTTCCTTATCGTATGGAGGCCCTCTTTTGGGTATATGACCAGAAATGGTGCAGCTGGATCATGAGGTAGAGCTATTCCCAATTATCTAAGAAAGCACCAGATTGAAGCCCAAGATGGTTGTACAAGTTTGCATTCCCACAAACAATAGAGGAATATTCAACGGTCTTTCCCTAATCAAATATTGTAGCAAAAATGACCTACTTCTACTCTGAAACTTTGAGAAGGAAAAACAGGCCTTTAATTAAGATTTTTTTTTATGAAGTGACAATTTTCACTTCCAATCTGGGCTACACCTTCTCCTGATGCCTTTCATAAATGAGACTGAACAAGGAAGCTTGCTTTCTCTTTACCTGCTTAGTCTTGTTCTCCACAGCAAGGCCTCTACTTCCTTGGTGTTAGAGACTAATTATTTGTAATTATTTCAAACACCATCTGAGGTATCCTGCATTGTGTACTAAGCAAACTCTAGGTTTTTAGAACTTGTACTCCTTAAGCAACCATCCATTGATTTGCCAGACAAATGTAAGCCATTCTATTATATCAACTCTGTGTATATATAGTAGATTCATTACTAATAAAAGCATTGAATAATCACAATAGAACCAAGTGTTTTCCTGCCTGTCAAACCAAAAAAGCCTTTATTTTCTTAGAAAGAATAATTTTATTTTCTGTTTTTCCTGTGAGTATGACTTCAATATATTGAGGATCAACAAAAAAAAAATACTGTTTACACTTATATGCTTTCTTTTGAAGGAAAAAATGATAAAGAGCATGGTAGCTGAACCTGGCTCACTTCTTCTGGTTTATTTTCTCTGATGCAAGTGAGACAGGCCTGTAAGAGAGATGCAAGGCCAGAGTTGCATGGTTGTCCCATATGCCTCTTTGAGATAGCTGTTATGTGGATTTAGGGGGGTTCCTGCCTCACCTTTTCAGGTTATTACACTTGTGTCTCAGAATGGCTAGGTTGTAAGCCTAAGGTACATCTGAGCAGATTTTGGCTTGGACCTATGTCAGCCTGCTCCTCTGCTGCCTAACCCAATTGGGAAACATAGGGGGAAGTCGTCAGTGCTGAGCTGGGTGCAGGCACCAACACTCATTGTTCATCATCCTGAGGGACCCTCTGGGGATCCCTAGCAAATAGCATTTGGGGCTATCTTTACCTGCTCTTGACCTGCCTGGCCCACATGGAACAAACGTAGACAGCAATCATATTGGAGTAATCTCCAGTCCTGCTAATCCCAGAGACAAGCAAATGGCTAGAGGACAGCACAAGAACACAAACAACAAAACTCAGAACCATAGGACACCACTGGGGGGAAAAGTGGTTCTACTTAAACAACCAGACAGATACTAACACTCGTGAAGCAAAAGGTTTTAAATCTAAGGTCATGAAAACCATAGAACCTTTGAAGGAGAGAAATACATCTCTCAAAGAAATACAGGAAAATACACTCAAATGGATAATGGAGTTTAACAAATCTTATAAAGAATCACAGGACAATACAATCAAACATGAGAAAGAAATGAAATAAATGAATTAAACTATTCAAGGCCTAAAAAGGGATTAGGAGCAACAAAGAAAACACAATCTGAAGCAATCTTGGACTTGAGAAATCTAGGGAAGAGAACAGGCACTGCAGACACAAGCAATAACAACAGAATACAAGAGATAGAAGAGAGAATATGAAGCATAGAAGATATGGTTGAAGTTTTCGATACATCAGCCAAAGGAAACGTTAAAACCAAAAAGTTCCTGACACAAACTATTAAAACTAATCCCAGACACTATAAAAACCAAACCTAAGAATAATGGGAATAGAAAAAGGAGAAAATTCCAAGCTCAATGGCCCAGAAAATATTTTCAACAAAATCAAAGAAGAGAACTTCCCCAACCTAAAGAAAGAAATGATCATAAACATACAAGAAGCCCACAGAACTCCAAGTAGACTGAACCAGAAAAGAAAATCCACCAACTTCATAATAATCAAAACACCAACTGTACAGAACAACAACAAAGAATGTTAAAAATTGCAAGAGAAAAAGGCTAAGTCCCATAAAAATGCAAATTTATTAGAATTACACTTGACTTCTAAACAGACACTCTGAAATCCAGGAGGGCATGGACAAATGTCATGAAGACACTAAGAGGCCACAGATACCAACACAGACTACTCTACCTACACAACTTTCAATCAGCATAGATGGAGAAAACAAGACATTCCATGACAAAACGAAGTTCAACCAGTACCTATGCACAAAGAAGGTTCTAGAAGGAAAACACCAACCCAAGGAAACTAACAACCGGCCTCCCATTCTTAGCCCCACCCACTCCCTCACCCAACCCCTTCTCTCCATTGCCCCCTATGTTTAATGCATTCCTGCATAGCCATATTTTCTCATGTTCTGATGGTGTGAGCTTCTCACGATAACAAATTATTTGAGTTGACTATTTGAAGTTCTTAAAAGAATAGATCCATTCCTCTGAGCTCCTGTTTTGATTGATAGCTATTTTCTCCCCTTTTCTGTGAGACTCAAGGATCCCTTATGGGGCCCACCTTGTTACTTAGCATCTTTGGGTCTGTAGTTTGTAGCATGGTTATTCTGATTTTATGTGACTAATATTCATGTATAAGTGTGTAAATGTCATGTTTGTCTTTCTAGGTCTGAGGTCTGAGTTGCCACACTCAGCATAGTCTTTTCTACTTCCAGCCATTTGCCTGCAAGTATCATGCTGTTATTGATTATAATAGCTGGGTAATAAACTCCATTGTGAAAAAGCACCACCTTCTCTTTTTCCATTCTTCAACTGATGAGCATCTAGTGTGTTTTCAGTTTCAGGCTATTAAAAGTAAAATTGGAATGAACATTATTGAGCACATGTCTGTGCGATATGGTGAAGCATCTTTTGGGTAAATGCCAAGGAGTGGAATCGCCATGTCTAGAGGTAGATCTGTCATGTGGCATGTCAGTGGGATTCTTGGGAGGAGGCTGAAGTAGGAGAATCAAAAGTAGACAACTCTAATGTATACTCAGTTTCTAATTGTAGGAGACTTTCAGATTTATGTCCCATGGTTTCCTAAGTTGTGAAGACTAGAGATGATTGTTGTTTATCTCCTGATTGGATCTTCTTCCACTTTCTGGCTATACAAAGCCTCTAGCAGTAGAATCACTAGAGTCACTAGAACCAAGGCAGCCATCACCATCCGTGTGAGATTTCCTGTGTGAACTTGAAGTTGAGTGGCTGACGGTTCTGTACAAAGAAATCAGGTGACATTAAAACATTCTCAAAATAAATGGTTATGTATAGAGTCCCTTACCTCCTTGACAGAACTATATATGTTGTGTCATCTCTTAATGTAGAATTTTCCTTCTCACCTCATTCTTACATGGTCATGCTTTTTTTCCATGTTCTAATTAGGAGTCTGAACTTCTCAACAGAATGAAAT
>CAJRSG010009501.1:462-11518 GCA_907169655.1 Acomys percivali
GCAGCCCACCTGGAGGAGTTCAGCCCACCTAGAGTGCAGCCCACCTGCTGTGGTGGGAGAGGAGAGGATGACAGGGGCCGCAAGGGACTGTGGCCAGTTACTACTTATCTTTAAAATGGGCATAATTAGGGCTGTTGAGATGGCTCAGCTGGTAGAGGCACTTGCTGCCAAGACGGACAAGAGAGAAATTACTCCTGCAACTTGTCCTCAGACCTTCACACATGTGAGCTTGTTTGCACACAGAGAAACACACACACACACACACACACACACACACACTCTCTCTCAATCAATCCAATGTAAAGAGAAAATAAAATAAGTTCTATTATACTTGCTCTGGAGTTGGAAAAGCACGTTGTTAATACGGCTCAGTTGGTAGGATAGTGTGCAGGAAGCCCTAGCTTCCATCCCCACTGCCATATAAACCAGGCATCTTGGTGCACTCCTGTAATCAATCCCAACACTTGGGAGGTGGACACAGGAGGATCAAAATTTCAAGGTTATCCCCGGTTACATTGTGAAAATTCTAGGACAGCCTGGGCTACATGAAACTTTGTCTTAAAAAAAAAAAAATGAAAAACAGTAAGATACCTAAATACCCTGGTGTACAGCTGGTCCTATAAATAGGAGCTATTACATAGGTAGGATTTTATGTGTTCTACACCCACCTTTGTGAAGGAAAAAAAAATGTTGATTTTCGACTGGGAAAGGGATGATATAAGGGAAAGTGCTTTCGACCTGCTTCCCGCCACAGTTTATTTCTAGAGCGTGGACTAATCCCTTATACACTCCTTCAACAAACGCAGCCTGGCGCTGTCTGGACCTCCTGTGTGCGTCTTGCTGTTCCCACTGGCACGGCAGGGTTGATGCAGGCAGGGCAGTGCCTGGGGCTGGCAGAAAGAGGAGCTAGACACCTGGACTCAAACACCTTCAAGAACTTGACTTTCCCTTGGCCCGGGAGCCTCCATAGACCTTTCTTTACCTGTACCCGACTGGAGGCGGAGGGCTATATGGGGCCATCCTTGGGTAAGCACTCCCTGTTTACCCACTGTGACTCTGAAGTTGCAGGAGGGGAGCCTCCCACACATGCATCAGGCCTGCTCCTGGCTGCAGACCTCATTCTAGAATATTCAGAATCATAAGATCTGGGCACGGGAGCAACCCAAATGACCACGTGCTGATGAGCAAACACTCAGAATGTGGCGTGTCTGCCGTCAGGAGATGAAACAAAGGTCACGGCAACACATAGGAACCAAGGGAAAGGAGCCAATCACAGCCCACTTACTACATGAATCTATTCCTGTAATCCTGGCAGTCCTGACTAGGAAAAGCACTGAGGTGCCCATTGGCTGCGCAGGCTGGAAGGAAGATGAAGAATAAGGAAGTGGTCGCCAGTGAGTGGGAGAGCCGCTTTCTCAGGGAATGAGAACGCTCTTAAACGGACTGTGCTGACAGCGAAAATGCCAGAGCCATGAACCGTCCATTCCGAGTGGGGTTTGTGCTCCGTGTGAGTTACACCTCAGGAAAGTTTGTTTTGAAAGAGAACGCCAGGGGAAGGGGATCTCTGAGATGAAGCCGAAAGGCTGAGGTCAGAAGCCAAGGCCAGGTGGTGCTACCCTGGCCGCACCCCCCCAACTCCCAGCCTGCATCTCACAGCTAGTATTGTGGTGGTCCCCAAGCCATGACTGGGGAAGATAAATTGACCCCTCAAGGTCTGGGGCTGGGTCCCTTCTTCCCGGACAGCTCTCTTTCTGTGTTTTTTCTGGCACAAAAAAAACACACTGTCTTCTTGTATAAATAGGAGAATTTACGGCAGTTTCCCTTTCTCCTTCCTGGTGGGCTAAAAGGCGGGGCTTAAGGGAAGAGGGGGCCCTGGTTCCAGGTAGAAATGTGCAGAGACTAGGGAGGGGCTGAGGGGTCCCATTGCCTGCCTTGGCTGTGGCCCCAGCATGCCTTCCCTAGCATTTGACCATGTCACTTGAGCACTTGAGCATGTCACCAGATGGTGACAAGGCGGTGGAGGAAAGGTGCACACCACCCCTCGCGCGCGCGCACACACACACACCTCATTCTGGATGGCCCAGGCTGACTAGAGACACAGTCGAGAGAGAATCTTAGTGATCAGAAGTTTTGACCTGTTGGGAATGTCTGGCTCCTCTGTCATCTGGAAATAAGGTGACCAGTGTGTGCCGTCGAGGCTGGTCCTGAACTCCTGCTGCCTCCAACTCCTCAGTGCTTGCATATTACAGGTCTGTGTCACTATGCCCAGCCCATCTTCTTTACTAAAGCCTTATGTAGCACCCCAACATGTGAAGTGAGTCTCCCCTATGATGCTTGAGAGAAGCACAGGGACTTCTGTGCACCCCTCTCTGGCTAGCTGTCAAGGGACAACCTAGTATAGGTTGTTCTCCAAGGTCCCCTCCAGTTCTGACCTGAGGATCTGGTCCAAGGTGAGGAGTGAATCCAGAGCCTGGCATTATGGAGCACACCTATAATCCCAGCACTCAGGGAGGTAGAGGCAGGCAGATCTCTGTGAGTTCAAGGCCAGCCTGGTCTACAAAGTGATTCTAAGACAGCCAAGTCTACACAGAAAAACCCTGTTTTGAAAAACCAAAAAAAAAAAAAAAAAAAAAAAAAAAAGGAGGGGGTGTCAGGAGGATTATGAATTCAAGGTCAGCCTCGACTACATATCAACACCCCCCAAAAACTACTGGGCATAAGGGCTCACAACTCTAATTTTGACATTTGGGAGACTAAAGCAGGAAGAATTTGTATAAATGCAAAGCTAACCTGGGCTGTGCAGTTAAGTTTCAAGTCAACCTGTCTCACAGAATGCAGGCTCTGTTTCAAAACGCCAAAACCAACACAAAAGGTGTGAATCAGCTCTGGTACCCACGGCATGCCACGTTCATTGGCACGCACGGCACTTTCTTTCTTCAAACCTTATTGGTAAGTTAGAAATTGTGACGCTTTCTCAGAGGGTTGTCAGGGCTGTGCGGGTTTAGCCTAGTCTCTGGCTCAGCTAATGACGTCATTATCACGGTCCCAGCCCTTAGGTTTAAGTTGGCAGCGGCGGCGGCAGATGTGCTGTGAGAAAAAGCGTATTAGGAAGGCTGGTCGAGAAAGGTTGCAATAAAAAGGCCTCAAGAAGCAGCATAAGAAACAGTTTATTGTCCTGGAAACGACAGTAGAGGGGAGCATACAGGGTACACTTGGCTCCTCCTGTCCTTGTCCTCCACCTGTCACCTGGGGACCTGGGTTTCTCTCAACACAGTCGCTTTGCTCCCCCATCAGGGACTGATGGCTTTTCAGCTTCCAGCCGGACCTCTCGTCTCAGTCACTGTCCAGACCATGAGAAACTTACCGTGCCCTCCACCTGGGTGACCTCACTGGGCTCCTGCTCCCACCGGCCACACCTGACAAAGGTTCTAGGAAGGGGTGTTGGGATAGAAGGCCCTCTGCTGTCACACTAGGAACAAAGGGCAGCTTCTGTGACACCTGGCACTCTTTACTGAGGACTCAAATCCCCACTGGACATCCCTGGGGAAAAGACAAACAACAACAACAAAAAAAAAAAACAAACATCACCTGGGAAATGTTGTGGCCCAGTCAGGACCCTGTGATGCCTCGGTGGTCCTCGGATGTGACTTGGACATTCTGTCTGTAGAGAATGTCTTCACCTTCTTCACAGAGATATGAGAGCAGCCTGTCTCCACTGCCTGACCACGACTCCTCTCACGGATTCACCCTTTTCCCCAGTTGCCAGGTGTGACTGTAAAAGTGGGGCCACTTGGACAGGAACGGAACGGAAGGTGACAGCGACGGGGGCGGGGTTTGGGGAGAATATTCTCAGCAGACAGCACCACTCCACTACCCTGTGTCCCAAAGTGGACTTTCAGAGCTACTGCAATCCACTTGTCAAGATCACTGCGAGCACTGAATGTACACAGTATGACCTCAGTGAGTGGTGGTTACACCTAATGGGTGCCAGCAAGGCAAATGTGCTTTATTTATTTAATGTATATGAGTACTCGGTCTGCGTGTACACCTGCATGCCAGAAGAGGGCATTAGAAGGTACAGATGGCTGTGAGCCCACCATGTGGTTGCTGGGAATTGAACTCAGGACCTTTGGAAGAGCAGACAGTGCTCTTAACTGATGAGCCATCTCTCCAGGCCCCGAATATGCTTGAGATCCCTACTGTTAGCCAACCTAGGCAGTATTCTTCCTCACCAGTGTTAAACTTCTTCCCTCTGAGGTGGAGTGCTGTGAGTTCGAGGACAGCCTGGTCTACAAAGTGAGTCCAAGACAGTCAAGGTTACACAGAGAGACCCTATTTCGAAAAAACAAAAAACAAACAAAACTACAAACTTCTTCCCTCTGTTTTTCTATCCTCATTACCTTGGCATCTACCAGAATCCTGACCTATAGTTACCTCCTCTGGGAAATCTTTCTCGGGTGGAATATCAGAATATAATTGCCTCCCCATGCACACATACCTGCTGTAGTGCTCTGGCACCACCCTGTCCCCTCCCAGCCCGACTTTACATGTGCCTTGCCTTTCCCCTGAGGTGTTTTGTTTCACCTTCTCCTTCAGGAGTGTGCAGCACAGGTAGACATTAAGATGTGTTTCTATAGACCAGATGGGGTGGCTCCTGCCTGTAAGAGCAGCACTTGAGAAGCAGAGTCAGGACCAAAAGTTCAAGGTCATTCTAGGCTTCAGAGAAAGTTTCAGACCAGCTTGGATTGCACTGTCTCAAAAGAAAATTTTCCTTGGCTACTATAAGCATATAGCCATCTTGTATGTTTTTGTCTATAATAAAGAAAAAAAAAAACAGACTAGAGCTCAGCTTCCAACATGGATACTTTAGCATTTTGAATTTGTCAGGTCCTCTTCTCCCTGGATCTTGTTTTGCCCCCTGCTGAATGAGGTCTACAACACAGAGGGTGAGTGCTGGACTCTCTGCCACCCCTTCAGCCCACTCTCTGGAGACTTACCTTGTCGCTGTAGGGAGATGTGAGGGAGGGTCGAAGAAGCAAATTCTCCATCAATAGCATCCCAAGGAGAAGAGGAGGGCCTTCCTCTTTCAGGAGAAATGACACTGGGCGTGGGGGAAGGTACCATCACCCCAAGAGCGAGAACAGAGACAGGAAGAGCTGAAACCATCACAAGCCCAGGGTTTCCATCTGTCTCCCTACAGCCTCCAGGTGCTGAGGATGGTGAGGAGGTAAGGTGCTCCTCAGAGTGCTCCCTCAGCCGTAAGGGGCCTCCTCCACCTCCTCATTCAGAGCTGAGAACCCAAAGGACAGCAGTGTCCACGCAGCTAACTGTCACGCGCCATGAGGCCCGAGTGGGCCCCTTCTTTCTTCCTTGCCCGAGCCCAGGAGCTGTCAACTCAATAAGGAAACACAAGCGCAGGTGCTTTTTAAATAACCACAACTAACTCAAGGCAGGACTGAGAGCCCAATCCAGACGCTGGCCCCAGGGCTCTTAATGACTGGATCAGGAAGTGAGCCAAACGTGTAGTAGTGTTGTCTATGTACCCAGCAGGACACATCCTGTGTGTCTCACGGAACCCCAGACAACCCTAAGACAGATCATTATATAACCCTTGTTTCACAGATCAAAAAAAGAAAGAAAGAAAGAAAAAGAAAAAAGAAAATAAAAGAAAGAAAGAATGAAAAAGAAAAATTGAACTGAGAGAAAAGTCTAAGGTCACCTGCTGGCAGCTGCAGGACCCCAGATACTTTCCCTAAACTTTGGGGTTGGATTTTAAGCTTCCTGGGTCTTTCTTTCTTTCTTTTTTTTTTTTTTTAAAGATTTATTTATTATGTATACAATATTCTGGCCTGCCTGCCAGATGAGGGCACAAGATCTCATTATAGATGGTTGTGAACCATCATGTGGTTGCTGGGAATTGAACTCAGGACCTCTAGAAGAGCAGACAGTACTCTTAACCACTGAGCCATCTCTCCAGCCCCTGGGCCTTTCTTTATAAACCTGTACCACCCATTACCCACAATCCTCCTGTCTCCAAACTTCCATTCAGCCCACTGCCTTTCCCTCCCATTTCCTTAGCCCCCTTTCTCCACTGCACTATCCCCCCAAACCCTTCTATGTCTCCCCCTTTGACCTCCACTCACCCACCCTCTCCCACAGCTCCTGTTTTACAGGATGATAAAGAATAAGATGCTCAGATTCCCTGCCCCCAGCAGGTCCCCACCATGCCTGTGCTCACACTCCCAGGGAAGGCCCAGCAATGGCCAAGCTAGAAAGCCAGACATAAAATCTGCCTGCTCCCCCCAAACCCGCCCCCACCGCTCCCCATCACTCATCTGGGAACCCAGGGTGAGGATGGGAGCTAAAGTGCAAAGTGTTCATTTAATATTAACAAATTGAAATGAATTCTTTTAATGCCAATTAGCTTGGAGCAGCCCCTTATTAATAGTAATTTAGATTCATACTTGGAGAAGCGGGTGGGGGATGGGCCACATGTGCCCAGAATGTCAATGTGACAATGGGGCTGGGACACTGCGGGGGAACAGCTCCTCCTCTTCTGCCCAGTGGAGACAGATGTCGTCATCCCGGGCCCATCTTCCCAGAGTCTGTGAGCTACACTCCCAGTTTTATTTTGCAGCTTCAATAATTCTGAATAGGCTGGAATTCTAGATCACACATTCTAGTAATTTACTTTCTTAGTAACATCTTTTAAAAGGAAGGATTAGCTGGGCGTGGTGGCAGTGGGCGCACACACGTAATCCCAGCACGTGGGATGCAGAGGCAGGCGCATCTCTGAGAGTTGGAGGCCAGCCTGGTCTACATAGTTGAGTTTCAGACCAGATGGGGTTACACAGTGAGATGCAAACACATAAACAATAGGGATACCCCCACACGGCTTCTGACCCCAGCTTTACCAAAAGCAAAGTGAAAAATAAACATGTTTCTCTTCTGGGAATTCTCCCCCAGGAGATAAAAGGCCCAACAGGCCAAAATGAAACTTGCTTGCATTTTTTCCCTAAAACTTAGAGGAAAAGCAAGAATAAAAAAAAAAAAAAAATCAACTCTGTGTACCATAGAGTTGCCCAGAATAGATAAATGGAAAGAAATTTAACCTAAAATGAAAGTTGGAGGACACTGTGACCTTCCTATTTCACTGACTTTGGGGCAGAGGGTAGCGTCCTGTTATAGGAGTGGAACAGTTGCTTTTTCCTCCCTCCTGAGGCTGGGGAAGAGGGAATTTAAAGCTGAGAGTCACAGAAGGTGTGGCTTCTGGAATGGAGGGGGCTGGGGTAGAAATGGGGCTGGGGAAAAGGGACATATGTGCGAGATGGTAACACTTGGGAAATAACAAAAATGGCTTAGTATACAAAGGAGTAAATATAAGGTCAGATTTCTTAAACTGAAGTGAATACATAAAAATCAAGGCAAAAGTAAAAGTAAATATTTCACATTTCTTCCCACAGGGGCAATGGAACTGACTAAAGGAGAACTTGTTCACACCCCATACGGTTTCCCAAACAATAAAGTCATTTCCAAAACAAAAACAGGGACCAATACAAAACTAAATCCCAGTCCACCTGGAGGGAAAAAACTGGAGATTCTGAACAGTATAAAAACTAGTGTGGAGGTGGGGGAAAAAATAAAAATAAATTTTAAAAAAAACTAGTAGGGCAAATGAAAAACGAATAAATTCAAAATATGGCAAGCGATTATTTGTAAATGCTGATCTGAAGAATTGAGTGGAAAAGGGAGATGAACTTAACATCGCTAAAGAACTAGAGTATAAAAGATACAATTTATCCCCAAGGAAAAGTAAAAGTAGAGTTCCCCAAGAGAAGCGAGGAAAGACTTTTGAAAGAATATAGCATCGCCAGTCCTCCGCCCCTACAGAAAGTACAAAGATCTTAATTGCCCTACAAATAGGATTACGCTAAAGAAAACAAGAGGATTTTTTTTTTCCCCTTTCAACTAAGGAAGAGAAAAAACAAAATTGAATTTCAATCGTCTGATGGAGCAAGAAGGAAGGCTAGGCTGCAGGTGCCTGTAAGAAGTCGGGGGTTGAGCGGTAGGGACCAGCTTACCTGGTTGCGCTGTCGGTCAGGAGTGGGTGAAGCCTGCTTGAGATTGCTTCTTAGGGGTAAAAGGGGGCCCGGGGGTCCGAGTGTCCCTAGACAAATGGGCTGAGCGGAAAAAACTGGGGGTGCTGTCTCCCCATTCGCCAGCCTCCCTCCCACCGGTACCTAGGCCTGGAGAGCTACTGAAAGTTACAAATTGCTTCCATTATTAGCTCATCCAGGGCGGCCTGGTCATTGGCCAGGCCGCGAGCACGTGGTGTCTTGTACCAATAGATCGAATTTCTAGTTGCAATTCTTGTCTGTCCCTCGGCTCGGGGGTGGGGGCGGTGGGGGAGGTTGGTAGTAACGTGGGGGCGGGGCGGGGCTGAGGGGACCCTCGTCCTCCCTTTCCGACAAGTGGGGATCCTGAGCGCTGGCCCAGAATGGGTCGAGGGAATGTTCTGGGCTGGGGCACACTCTCGGGAGCAGAAATGGAAGGGCATTACGGACGTCGCCAGCACTCTGGGCTCTGTCCTTCTTTTCAGCTGCCCCATGTTTACCATCCCTTCGTTAGGACCCTGTGCGCCCCCCATCCCCGCGGCGCTAGCAGCCAGACGCTCTCGGATCGCCGCTTCGCCCTTACTTTGGGGACGGTCACACGCGCCCCGTTCCCCCCCCCCCCCCAGCCGCTTTAAATCAGGCGCCCGCGCCCTCCCGGCCTCCTCACTCCTGGCCCCAGGGTCAAATGTGTGCTTTTTCTGGAAATCCTCTGCGAAGGGGACAAACTTTTGAGTGGACGCAAATCTTGAGGAGCCTGTCTGGAGCAGGTGAGCGGGGCCGGTAGCGCGAAGCTTCTGTCTGGAAATTTGCGGCTCCGGTTCTCTCTTCTTTCTCCACCCTGCTTTCTTTGCAAGCGAACTCTGACCTGCCCGCCTTCGGCCTTCGGAGGGATCTGGCCTGGGTGTGGGGAAACATCAGTTTGGGCTTAGGGAGTCTTCTCTGCCCTGAGTTTGGGCGCTACGGTGGCAGCTGGCAGGGTGGGAGGTGTAAGGAAGCTTCTGAGACCGAGGAAGAAAGAAAATAGGGGCAGAGAGACCCAGAGTCCGCAGGGCACTCTTCCTCAAATTCAACTTAAAGAAACTTCGAAAAATCCCCTCCCCCCAGCCCCCTCCCGTTCTGCCAAGGACCTGGGGGAGGAAGCTTAGATGGAGTTTGAGATTCTAGGTGAGCGGACCCCACCTCTTTCCTTTGTAGGAGGCGTTGCCGGCTCCAGGAACTAAGTACATCCGAAGAACCCAGTACTCTCACCCCAATAGGCCCTTAGAGACCCTCGGAGATCCCCAGGAACAGGTCCACAGAAAGGGAAGTGAACCACAGTTTCTTGCTGCGCTGGGATGCGGGTGGGGTAAGGCCCAGCCTTCCTGGGATCCTCAGCTGATTTTAATTTAGGAGAGGGGCAAAGAAGAAGCCCTCCCTGCACCTTTACTCTTGTTTCTAATCTAGTTTGACTCAGAAACCCATCTTTCTACAATGGTCTCAAGGCAATATGAAACTCTTCTCCGAACCCCAACCTCTGCTCAACTCACAACCTTCTCCAGTGCCCCATCTCTGGGCAAGGAAAGAGGCCTCTCCTTCCCTCTGCTTGGAGGACTAACTGTTTGCCCTTCTTCGAGAGATACCAAGAGGAAGAGCTTTTCAAAGGGGGTAAAGAGCAGATGTCTGATTGGGGAGAGTGACGTTGGAGCCGGACTAGGGGAGTGGGCGGCTTGGAGCGCAGGAGTGGACTGCAGGTGGTTTAGGCAGGCCACAGCAGGTGCAGTGATGACCGCCTGACTGGAGCCCCGAGTTGCATGCAATAGAGACGCTCTGCCCTTGAGGGTTTTTTTTTTTTTAAAGGTCAGGCCCCTCTGGGAGCCCGAGGCAATTGCAAAAAAATAAAATAAAAAATCGCATTTGGAGCGGGTTTTGGGGAAGGGCAGTGGGTACCACTTGGAGAGCGTGGTGTCTCTGGCTCCACAGACTTAGCCTGCAGCCTATGTGAGGGGGGGGGGGAGCTTTGTTTCTAATCCTCCAGAGAAATTTTCTGCCAAGCACCAGCAGCTGCCCAAAGTCCAGGACCGAGGTTCTCCCAGATGACCCGGCTAGAACAGACGTACTGCCTAGAATAAGTTTGTCATGGATCACCTAGTCTGACCTTTGAGAGGAACCCTAAAGAGGCAGGCACCAGGGCAGTGGTACTCAAATAGAAGTGCAATGTGGTGGCTCGACCCTGTAATCCTAAAACTCTGGGAAAAAACAAAAACCAAAACCAAAGCTTTTCAGAGAGAAGCCCAGGGTCACAGGCGTCCCCCTCCCCCTTCAATTAATCTCCCCCCTTTTTGCTCCTGCCTCCTCAACACCCCTCCCCAGTCTGTGGGCTTGGCTCTCCTTTTCTCTTTGCACTCCCCTGATCCTCTTTCTTCTTAGGATTGATGGAGGGACAACAGTTTGCAGCAGCTTTCCTAAGCCTGCAGTGGACCCCACCCACCCTGGCATGTTAAGTAAGGGGGGCACCCAGGAATACGGTCCTGACCTGGAGGGGAACTGAGAAAGAATATTATGAAGGACGGCTTGGGTGGATGCCAGCCAGGCCTTCCTCTGGGGAAGGGCCCATTTGTGCCATCTGCACACTGTAGAGAGACACAAAGGAAGAGAGCAGGAAGTGCCAGCAAAACGCAGGACAACAAAGAGAAGAGACTGGGTGGGCAGGAGAGATGTGCCTGCACGCCAGCAAAAAGCCCAAGCGCCCGCCCGGGCCTGAGGAAGGGACCCTGTGAGACCAGGAAGGAAGCGAGCATACAGAAAAGAAATGTTGACAGGCGGCAGAACGGAATAGCAGCAGGACCTGGCTCGTTTGGGTTAGGTTTGGTTTTGAGTCAAAATGAGAGGTGAAACAGGAAGGAGAAGAGAGGAGAGGAGAGAGAGAGAGAGAGAGAGAGAGAGAGAGAGAGAGAGAGAGAGAG
>CAJRSG010009542.1:7634-20811 GCA_907169655.1 Acomys percivali
GTGTGTGTGTGTGTGTGTGTGTGTGTGTGTGTGTGTGTGTGTGTGTGTTTGTATACACATGCGTGCACCTGCCTGTCTCTGTGTTTTCTGAACAACAACAATTATTACCATTTTACTCCTGTTCAAGAAATAACATCCCTGAAGACAAGCCCTTCCCTTTTACAGAGTATGTTCCTGGGAGTGAGGAGGAGCCAAAGAATCTGGGTTCTGAGAGCTTCCTGGTGACACTGCTGGTCATGTGTTTGACCTTTCCCAACATGAGTTTCCTGCAAAAAGTGTGGACTTTGTCACTGTCTTGGCCTGCTGACCTGCCAGTGACAGAGGCTCCACAGATTTTCTCCACCAAGTGTCTGCTTTTGCCTTCTAGGATGATAAGAAAGAACAAAGACACACTTTAAGGACAAAGTACGCAGGGGAGGAGGGCACAAGAGAAGCAATGTTGAAAGCTGGAGCTCAGCTGCCTGATAAACAACATTGGTGTGGGGAAAGGTGGGGCACTCAGGCAAGAACAAAGTATGCAACTCAGAACCAGAAAGACCCAGGGATTAGAGCTGTGGGTGAAACCAAAAAGCAACAGTCTAAGTCTGTCTGAAACAGAGCACTGAGAAGCCTGCATGAGGAGCTGACCTGCAGACTTTTCTGTAAAGTACAGTGTTTAATCAACCATCCTTTCCTGTTCCTGATGTAAGGCTTGAAGTTTTGTCTGTGAAGAGACTAAACATACTAAACTCCATGCTCAAGTCCACTGCAGGCAGAACTATCCGGAGGAGGTGAGGAATGGAGCCAGATGAGTGAGTGGGTCCCATGGCTGAGTTCCCAGAGGGCTAGCAGTCAGGCTCCATACCAGCTGTATTCTAGCCCTTTCCTTGAATCAAGGACTGAATGCCTTTTTCTCAGACGAGAGACAATCCTGGGGCCGGACTAGATGCTGATACTTGAATTTCTTTACAAAGAGGTACACCAGAGGGATCCCCTTCACCTAAAACTGCTTGTCAACAAGTCCCACCCACAGGCCCAAAACTTCCAATCAGAGGAAGGTGGGCAACTTTCAGTTGCAGACTGATGTGCACAGCAGAGACCATCAGGCATTTGAAGAGCCCCTGGACTATGAAAGTCAGCTGCCAAAATGAATGGGCAAGGGCTGAGTGAGGTGGAAGGGCACGGAGTGGGCAAGGGTGGGGGTGCAGTGGGAGTGAGTACAGGGTTCAGTCTACCCCATACTCCCAAGCCAGGACGCTGTCCTGATAGGGCCCCTGTGTGCTTTACCTTGTGAGGCCAGAGAGATTTCACCGTGTACTGGCCAGCTTCGTTCTGCTTGTAGTGAGCCAGTGAGTCCCAGCAGGAGCTGTCCACATACGCAGCCTGCCTGACACTGAAGTTGCTGGGTGAGAAACAGCTGATCGGAGACCCTGCAAAAGGAGCATAGCTTTGAGGCAGCCTTAGCTGCAGCAGAGGGGCTGGAAATCATTCAGGAGTTTTCTGGGTGAGGAGACATCTTTATGGCTTGGTAACTTCCTGTGGCTGACAGGCCTTGCCTTCTTCCTGAGCCTCAGCTTTCTGGGCCCTGTACTGCTGCGTCATGGGAGGACGGGCCATGATGGAATAGGGCACACAGTTTTGCTACCAATGTACTGACTTGGTCTTTTGGTCTGATGAGCCTTTTCCCTTAAGGTTCCCCCAGACTGCTACACAGGAAGACGTCAGAGACTCCTTGAACTCTGTAGTTCGCCACCAAAAAGGCTTGGAGTTTGATGGAGATGTTTCCTCTCGAGAGAGATGACATCCTTTAAAAAGACCTTTGAAATGATTATATTGTTTATCGTGTGTGCATGGGTCATGGCACACTCACGGAGGCCAGAAGGTGAAATTGCTTCTGTCCTTCCACCATGGTTTCACAGTTCTACCATGAGGCATCTTGTCAGCCTTGTTCTGTTTTGAGACAGAGTGTCACTGTGGGACCCAGGCTGACTTCAAACTTGTCATCCTGCATCAGGATGCTGTACTTCCAGAATGCTGGAATTACAGATGTGAGCACCACACTCGGACTGAAGGACAGCTTTTCAATATTGTAAACCACAGAGGGCTGATGCCTGGATTTCTACATGGGAAAGAAAACAGGATTGAAGGAGAGGCTCTAGCTTTCCTGTTGTTTTTTTTTTTTTAATCAGAAAGAAGCTGAGCTGGGCACCAGTCCTGTTCCCATCCTTGCAGTTGAAGAAGCGGAGAGAAGCGGAACACCTCATCAGGAAAAGCAGTCAGCTGATGGGCACCGACAGAAAACTAGGGGACCAGAGCCTGCTGTGGAGGAGCAGGCTTTCTGAGTTAACCCAGTGCTTACAGCATCGCAAAAATGCGTGTGTTATGTCTGTTTATGTCTGGGGTCATGGAGAAGAAGCAGGGGTTTGTTCTTAGGAAGGCTGTATTAACTCTGCAAGTGGGGATGGGGCTGGGAAGAGAGCTCAGGGAAAAATGCTTTTCACAGTGGGCTAAGGGAAGGGATTTCAAGTTCTGAAGAGATTACAAAGTCCCAACCTCTATCTATTGAAGCCAGAGCAATAGTTTTTTGTTTTTTGTTTTTTTTTTTTTATCACTGGTTTGACATAAAATGTATGCCTACTAAAGTGACAACTAATTGTTATTTTAAACATTCATTATTTTTTTAGTTTCTGGTCTATATTTTATGTTGAGCATATTCTCTCCTTCATCCTTCCCCACCCTCCCCTTGCTCCAACTACTCCCTTTCCGCAGTTAATTATTTTATTTTAATCAAACGATTTCCAAGTTGCTTTTTGTAATTTTTTGAGGCTTCTGCTTTGGTGGTGCCCTAGACTCATGCATGACCTGCCTTTTGGGAATCGAGTCCAGTCCAAAGCCATGAAACCTTCTTGAGACGGGAGCTGGCTCACTTTATAGGTTGCGTCCGGTGAAAGAAAGTCAGGACTCTTACCGTTTCTCAGCTACTTACCTGATGAGAACTCCTGGGCGAAAGCCAGAGACATCAGGAGCAAGGGGAAGCCCACAGTAACGAACTTGACCATGTTGTCCAGAGGCAGTTCCAGACGCAGTCCTTTGAGGCGAGAGCCCCTGCGGTCAGGCAGCAGGGCATCAGAGAGCATATAATCTGCAGCTGTGTGTGCCAGCGACATGATGCTGCTGAGCTCCGAGGGGCGCAGAGGAATCCTCAGCAATCCAGGGACAGTGGGGCAAAGCGGCCGACAGCGCCAGGCAGCTAGTTTGTAGCAGACAGTGTCGTAGCCCCAGCCTCACACATCTGTGTTAGGACCAGGCAACGGTTCTCCACACAACTGCCCAGGCTCGGAGCCAGACCCACTGGCAATTAGAGGAAGGCGTAACCTCGGTGGGTCCTCACCGGAGGAGGGTCAGGCTTCACTTGTGGCTGGAGCACCAGGCTGCTCGCCTGGATTGTCTCCTAGAGAAGCACTGTGGCTTTTTGCTGCCCTCTGATAAATACAGTATTTTCAGAACACTGGTCTAGAGAAGGAGCGACGTGGGCTCAACACCCCATGTAATTGGTGTGGAATTTGGGTGGAGATTGCTTAAATATGTGGAAGGCTCTCATTTTGTGGTTTGGAGGTGGGAATGGAGGCCCCAGGATTCAGCTAGGATGGTTACCCCTATAAAAGCAAGCTTTGTTTCAGTGATGTGCTTTGCTTAAAGGTCCAAGACTTCTTCCCAGAAACTGCCCAGTATTTGATGTTAATTTTACTTCCTCGACTCTGGTCTCTCAACAGTGTCTTTACAGTTTTCAGTTCTGTTTAGCCTGCCCTTTCTCTAGGAAGCCAGGGGAGGCACGACAGTGCGGAGTGGTGGAAGAGCTTGGTCTCTGAACTTGGGGAGGAAAAGTTGGAAACCCAGCAGTGCTTATATTTCCACTGCGTGGTTTTAGGAAAGTCGTTCTGTCTCAGTTTTCTCTTCTCTCAAGGTTCAGTCTGTTAGAAACCATGGGGGTTGGGTGTCTATAGGAGAACACGTTTGCTGGATTGTAAAACACAGGGCAGCACGCCCTACATATTAGTAAGTGTCCACAGGGCCCAGGTGTTAAATGCTTGGCTGCCAGCCTGTGACACTCTGGGGAGCAGATCAAGCATTTAAGAGATTGGGCCTTGGTCACTGGGGCATGCCCTTGATGGAACCCTCATGCTGTTTGTCTCACTCATTCCTGCTTCCTGGCCACCATGAAATGAGCAGCTTTTCCCCCGTGTTTCTGCCGTGAGTCACTGTACCCCCACAGGCCCGATACTACAAAGCAAGTGACTACAGACTCTGGAAGCGTGAGCTAAATATTTCCCCCTTTTGTGTTTTCCCTCTTGTAATGCGGAGGCCTCAAGTATGATGATCTCTACCCCTAGCCCAACCTTTCTTCCCTTTAAGATGATTTTGCCTGGTGTTTTGTTACAGTAACAGAAAGTGGACTAGCATGGCAGGTCAAGCTGATTCCACATGGTTGGGTTGGAGAACAAGACAGTCTTGTCTCTAGTAAAATTTCTCTTACACTTGGAAATGAAGGTTTTTTTTTTTTTTTAAATTAGAACCCTTTATTTTAAAATTTTATACCATATATTTTATGATGTTTTCCATGCTCCCTCAACTATTCACAGAACTTCCTCACCTTCTTCCTGCCCACCCAACTTTATGTCTTCTTTCTATTTCCCCCTCCATGTGTCCCCTACTGTCTCTTTCACAAAACAAACAAAAAACAAAACAAAAACCTAACCCCATAAAAAAAAATCAAAACAAACAAGTAAAAGACAAGCAAGACAAAAAAAAAAAAAAAAAAAAAAAAAAAAAAAAAAAAAAAAAAAAAAAAGCCAAACAAAATGGAACAAAACAAAAGTTCTTTAAAAAAAAAAAACAAACCCAAAACAAAACATGGCCCCACTCTGTAGTGTAGTTGGGGTTCCCAGTGACAATCAGAGAGAAAATTCTTTGTAAGATTCCTCTTTGTAGCTGGGCATGGTGGCACATGTCTTTAATTCCAGCACTCCGGAGGCAGAGGCAGGTAAGTGGATCAAAAACCAAACCAAACCAAACCAAACCAAACCAAACAAAACAAAAGATGCCTCTTTCTAGGCAGACATTCATTGCAAAAAGCTTCTTGGTTAGGGGAAATGAAGGTTCTTTTGGTTTTTTGTTTTTGTTTTTGTTTTGTTTTTCAAGACAGGGTTTCTCTGTGTAGGCTTGGCTGTCCTGGATTTGCTCTGTAGACCAGGCTGGTCTTGAACTCACAGCGATCCACCTGCTTCTGCCTCTTAAGTGCTGGGATTAAAGGCGTGCGCCACCATGCCCAGCTCGAAATGAAGGTTCTTAACCAGCCTCCTCTTGGCTCTCCTTGGCTGCGATGTACTGTGCTGGGCAGAACCTGTGTGCTATTCAATCCTCTCTAACAGTACCGTTGTCTCTGCAGCTCCTTACCCAAGGGCCTTGGCCTGATCCCAGGGCCATCGTGGGCTCTTTACCCAGGCTCAGGGACACCTCCTAAAGGCGTGATTGTGCAGGTGTACACTCCAGATCTAAAGAACAGCCACTGAGGAGCTATGTGAAGCTAGGCAGGTGGAACATATACAACCATTTGTTAGCTTGGCTGATAACTTTCCATTTTCTTTTTAGATGTATGTGGTATTATATAGGTCTCTAGGAACACTTTTATCTTGTGGCCACAAATGTTTAGGCTGGGCCTGCCTTTCCCTCATCTTACTGGCTAGAGGCCCACCTTAATTTATAGCTGCCTCGTGTATGCTGTCTGCATTCAGACCACAAAAGGAATGCTTTCTTTCTGTCCTCCATTCACCCTTTCTGGATTCTTATTTCTGTATCTTTTAATTACATGTATTTTTGTCAAGGTTTATGGTCAGTTTCTATGCACATATAGTCTTCTGTTTCTTAAAACTGTTTATATTTTTGAAGTATACAATACAGACATAGCATACCATGCCTAAGTGTACAGCTGAGTAACGCCTCATCTGATCATGTGACTCCTCAGTCTGCAACGTCTTCCTTCTAATCGCAATGACTTCCTTAAAGGTTGTTGCCATTCTAACTTCTAGTAGCATAGATTAGTTTTGCAACTTTAACACCTTACAAAGATGGAGGGCCAGGGATATAGCTCAGTGGTAAAACAGTTGCTAGCATTCATGAGGCTCTGGGTTCAACCAATCTTTGGAACATCTATTCCCTTTTCTAACAAAAAGAAAAAACAGTTTTTATTTTGGACTAGTGAGATGGCTTAGTGGGGAAAGACATTTGCTGTCAAACTTGACTCTCATGTTTATGAAAATTATCCAGTTTGTTGCTTGTTTTTATATTCTATATACACAAAATTATATTATTTTTCCTGGGATTTGGATTCATGTCCAAAGCACCTTTGAGATTCATCTGCGCTGTTATGTGAATCAAATATCCATCCCATTTTTATTGTAGAAACATATACATATTTATGCTTTCACATATTGATAGACATTTGGATTTCCAGGTTCTGGACACTAAAATAATGTTTCTGCGAGCCTTGTAATATGCATCTTTTGGTGGGCATATGTGTGCACTTACATTGGATATATACTCAGAAGAAGATTGCTATCACAATGTCACACATATGCTCATCTTTATATTGTTTATACTTTTACCAGCAGCTTCTGAGAGTCTTAAGAGCTACACATCTTTGCCAATGTTATTTTTCCAATTAAAAGTTTTAAGAAATATTGGAACATGTAGAAAGGTAATTCATCATGGACTCAACTTGAAATGTCTCTAATGTCTAATTGGTTGTTTTGGGTGCTTGGATGCCAGTCTTTTATGAAGTGCACACTTAAGATTTTTGATCGCACTGGGTGGTGGTAGCACACACCTTTAATCCCAGCATTCAGGAGGCAGAGACAGGCAGATCTTTGTAAATTCGAGGCCAGCCTGGTCTACAAAGTAAGTCCTGGACAGCCAAGGCTATACAGAGAAACCCTGTTTCCAAAAACAAACAAACAAACAAACAAACAAACAAACAAACGCTCTTTTGCTTGCTTTTTTGTTGGTTTGGTTTGTTTCCACTTTGCTTAATATTCTGAGACTATTTTGAGAAACATATCTTATTTAATATCCTCTTTCTGTCCATTTGTTGCTTTTTCATTTTCTTCATGGTGTTTTCTGATGTTCTGAAATTCTCATTTAACTACAATCAAAACATTGTTTTTTTTTTTTTAATCTTTTCTCCCCCTACTTTTTTTTGTTAACATAAAGTGCTGTATGTGTTCTATACAGGAAACCATTGGCTATTCCAATATCAAAAATATAAAAAAATTTCATAGGTGTTTTTTAAAAATATACTTTTGTTTTATATTTTCCTTTGTGCCTGGAGTTCATCTAGAAAAAAATTTCAAATACAGGGATGGAGGAGCTCAAGGTATATTATTTTTCACATGTTTATTCAATTGATTCACCCAGTTTAATGAAAAGCCCACTCATTTTCTATGGTAATGTATTGTCATTGTCAAGTGAATGCACTCCACTTGCCTATTTTTTTGTACCAATCCTATATTATCAACTATGAAGGATTTATAACAGGTTTTGATACTATAATTAATATTTCCAGTCTTGTAGACAATACTGGTCTTCTGTACTTCTATTTGAATTTTACAATCCGATTATGAATTTTAGCAGGGGTAGCCAACCAGAACTTCTGTCAGGTCTTTTAAACCTATAACTTAAAATATGAAAACTAGGATCCATTTACTTCTGTCTTCTGAAATTTCTATATTTTGCACTTTTTAGTCATTTTAAAATTTATTTTTAAATTTTTTGATAATGTGTGTCTGTATGTGGATATGTGCATGATTGAGTGTTGGTGCCCATGAAGGCCTGAAGAAGTATTGGATGCCCTGGAGCTTGAGTTACAGGCAGTTGTGGGCTACTTGATGTGGGTGCTGGCAAGTCAGGTCCTCTGTAAAATCAGTGTGTGCCATTAACCACTGGGCCATCTCTCTAGACTCACTTTTTAGATTTTAGTAGAGATAACTTGCATATCTCTTTTTGATTTACTGCTGTGTGTTTGGTTGCTAATTGAATTTTTAAAATGTAGCTACCTAATTGTTGATAATATATGGAAACACATTTTATTTTTTCTATATAGTGCTTACATTCAGCAATCTTATGTTTACCTATTGGTTATGTAATTTGTTGGTAGATTCATTTTCTATCAATACAACCATATTGTCTTAGTTAGTATTTCTATTATTGTAAGGAGACACCATTACCACGGCAGCTCTTATAAAGAAAAACATTTAATTGAGACTGGCCTACAGGTTTAGTCCATTGTCATCATGGTAGGAAGATGGCAACACGCATGGAGACATGGTGCCAGAGAAGGATCTGAGGATTTTACATCTGGATATGCAGGCAGCAGGAGAAGGAAGTGACACTAGGCCTGGCTTGAGCATTTAAAAACCTCAAAGCCTACCCACAGTGACACAATTCCTCCAGCAAGCCCACACCTACCCTGACAAGGCCATGCCTTCTAGTAGTGTCACTCCCTAAGACCCTATGGGAGTCATTTTCATTCAAATCACCGCACATATCATATCTGAAAAAGACCATACTTTCCCCCTTCTAGTCTTTGTATCTTTCATTTGCTCATTGATATTGATTTGATTGCTTAGGGATTCCAGCACAACACTGAACATAAGTGCATTCTTTTTTTTTTTTTTGTCTTAGGGGGAAAGTTTTCAGTGTTTCAATATTCATGTAGGATGTTCACTGTAGATCTCTTCCTTTCATTTTCTTCTTCTTCTTCTTTTTGTGTGGTAGATCACTCTTTCCACATTAAATAACTTTTATTTACTGCTAGTTTGCTAAGTCTGTATATAAAGTCTGTATATGCTGAAAATTTAAAAATACTTTTCTTATACACATTGAAATAGTCATAGGATTTTCTCTTTATATCTGCTGTTATCATGAGATACATTGGTTGATGTTTGGATGTTAAAACGTTCTTACATTTTGAAATAAATGCCACTAGTGTCTAACATTTCACCATCTTGATTTTTATTAGTTTCAGTTAATAAAATTTATTTATATTTTTAGTATTATGTTTAAGCAAGTAAGAGATTAAATTTTTCTTTGTTGTGTTGTTAACAGCTTATGTTGGCCGCACTAGAAGCTAAAAGAATTAGCAAGATTTTAAAAATACTATTTTCAGTAAGAGTATACAATATTAGTACCATGATTTTTTTTTCTTTTCCGTAAGTATTGAAAAAATTTACAGGTGAAAACATGAAGTCTTAGAGTTTTCTTTGTGTGGCAGCTTTATTGATGGATATAATTTCCTTAGTGAATATGAAACTAGACTATGTAATTTCCCTTGTGTGGCTTATATGTTACTAGTTTTCTACTGTTGCATACAAGTTTCACAAAAACTTAGGGCTTAAAACAACAACGAAATGCACTTATCATTATGAAGATTCTGTAGGTAAGAGGTTGGAGAACAGTTTGGCTGGGCTGCTCTGGCCTCTGGTTTGTTGACTTCTCGTATCAAATGTGCTTAGTGCTTACTGACCTGGAATGTGTCTCTTCAGAGGGTGACGTGACAGCTGTTTTCCTGGAGCAGGTAATGTAAGGGAGCCCTCTGCAGTGCCTTTCATCAGCAGACCCCTGCAGTTGCCACTAGCTCATGGTTCTGTTTCTCTTTTATTTACTAGAAGGAGACCACTACACCCAGCTTGTATCCAAGAGGAATTAGGCCTCACATTTTCAAAGAGTGTCAAAGAATTTATGTGCTATTTAAAACCATGTTGGAGGCCAGGCGTAGTAATGCATGCCTGTAATCCCAGAACTTGGGAGGCAGAGGCAGAGGCAGGCAGATCTCTGTGAGTTCGAGGCCAGCCTGGTCTACAAAGGGAGTCCAGGACAGCCAATGCTACACAGAGAGACCCTGTCTCAAAAAACCAAAACAAAGAAACAAACAAACAAAAAACCACGTTGGATAAGTAAAAAGTAGAGGAAATTATCCATTTTTATCCCAAATATTGCCATACTTACCAATAACATCCCCATATCAACATTTCGTTATATGATTTGAAATACATAGCAAAGTTGAAAAACCTTTATCGTAAACACCTGCGATCTTTAACTTTATTACTTGCATGTTTTGTTATCCATCTGTCCATTCTATACCCACCGAGCCATTTAAAAATATTTATTTCAAAACAAACTGTAAATGTTCTTAAAAAAAAAAACTACTTCAGCATATATATTATTAACTTACTTTGATGTTTATTTACAGTTTATTTTTTAGATGTAAAATTTACATACAGTTGGATGTACAATGTTTACATGTATGCATGGAATTTCATGCATTCACATATTTCTGCAATCTACTTTCCATTAATGTTAGCATATCATCAAGACCAGAAAAAAAAACCATCTTAATTCTATTTTAGAGATCATGGTTTTCTAGTGAAATTCTCCTTACATGGAATTTATTTTATTTTTATTTTAGTGACCCCATTATTAATTAGAAGTATTGTGTAGTTCTTACCAGTAACTCTGGAATCCAGGCAATCTAAGGACCTGCTTCTATTGCCTATTCTTTGTCTTTATTATTGACTGATGCTACGGTTTCATCTGGAGTGTCCGCCATAGGTCCATGTGTACAAAGCTTGATGCTTGGTATAGCATTATTGGAGAGGTTGATACTTAAGAAGTGGGCCTGTAAGTTTTGTGTCATCAGGTCTTTCCCTTGAAGGGGATTGTAGGATTCTGATCTCTTTTTCTTGTTCTGTTCCATCCACACCACTTCATGATCACAAGACAAAGTTTTTCTCTTCCACAGGTTCCAGCCATAATGTATCTCAAAAACTGAAAGTAGCGAGGTCATTCAATCATGCACTGAAATGCCCATAACAGGTGAGCCAAAGTAACCTCTTTTCTTTATAAGTTGGTCATATCTGGTGTCTGTTACAGAAATAGATGAGAAAGATTGTCAGATGACCTTAACTCTTTGCATGTCTGTATTTTTTCTGTATTTTAATTTGTAATATATACTGAACACTGTGTATTAAAACCCACAGAATTGCCAGGCGTGGTGGCACATTCCTTTAATCCTAGCACTTAGGAGGCAGAGGCAGGTGGATCTCTGTGAGTTTGAGGCCAGCCTGGTCTACAGAGTGACTCCAGGACAGCCAGGGCTACACAGAGGGACACTGTCTCAAAAAGCCAAAACAAAAACAAAAACAAAAACAAACAAACAAACAAACAAAAAACCAAAAACCCCAAAACCAACCAACCAACAACCAAAAACAAAACAAAACAAAACCACAAAACAAACACACAAACAAACCAACGCCACAGAATTACAGATAGTCTAGCTAGTCTGTCGCCAGAGATGGGCCTTATTTCTTCTGTTAGGGACACGGGGAGAAGCTGATCATTAGCCAATCAGGAAAAGGCACAGTCAGACCTGTGTTGAGGAGGCACTAAGATGCATGCTGCATTACTTCCACATTCTGAAGAATGACCTCTCCAGGCTTTTGACTAAAGTCTTTCAACTCTGAAAGACTGGGAACTTTTTTTTTTTTAAACTACCTTAAGAGTATTTTCATTTAGCTCCTTAACCTCCAGTTAAGGTAGCTTTAAAATATAGCTAGGATTAAAGGAATGTGCCACCATGCCCGGCAATTCTGTGGCTTTGAAGGATGGTGAGTTTTCAGGAGTGGCTTTGAGCTGGCCCTTCCCTTCAGGACTGTTTTGCTTCCTAGTCACCACAGAGTGCGAGGAGCTTTCATCCTGCATAGGATTCTGTGGAGATGTCAGCACTCAGCAAATGTCCCGTGGGGAAAACTGGCCATGTGTTTGAAGCTCCTCAAGTTTCCATCTGTCACTCCACCTTGGTAACAACAACGTGTGGCTTTGATGGCTCATTTTCTCTCTGACAGAGACCTTCTACTTGGACCAAAGCCATTGGTGAATTGCTGCCCAGAAAGAGACACTTCACCCAGAGTAAAAATTTCTGGTGATACATACACTTCCCCTTATGGTTTCACAAAAGAATTTAGTTAGGATACTAAGTTTCTATAATTTCTATGTCTTATAAGGTTACTGCCTTACAGTAATAGTTCATTATTTTAATTTGCATTTCTTTCCATAATTAATGAATTTAAGTATCTCTTTATATATGTAGTAACCATTTATGTGAAATAAGTTACTTAATAACTTTAAATAGTGAACACAGCATTTCCACTTTCCACAGGTCAGGAGTGTAGAAGCACTCAGCTAGGTTGATAACAGGTCTTTGCACACCTGCCTCTTGGCAGAAGGCCTCTGTGGCTGAGCCCTTTCCACAGGACCGACTACATGGTTCCTGACCCTTTCTGTAGTGAGCAGTCATAGAAGCACAGATGTATCAGATTCATAGAAAAAGGCCAGTGCTGTTGCTGAGGACTCTGGATTTGCTCTCTGTGAGTCCGATGAAGATGCTGGAGCGATAATGAAGATGAAATACGGGCTATTGATAGTGATTATTGTGTTGAGACTCACCCCCAAAGAATATGGCAATATCATACAGGCTAGTGTGTAAAAGGAGGAACCAGTGACGATTAACTAAAAGTAGAGTAGTTTTAGTACAAAGTGAAATGTCTACTGTTGATCCAATCATCCCCATTATAAATACTATAACTTGGGCTGGAGAAATGGCTCAGTGGTTAAGAACACTGGCCACATTTCCAGAGGACCCAAGTTCAACTCCCAGGAGCCATGTGGCAGTTCACAGTACCTGCAACTCCAGTTTCAGGTAATCCAGTGTTCTCTTCTGGACTTGAAGGGTACCAGGCACGCATATGGTACACAGATACAAATGCAGGTAAAACAACCATACACACAAAAGTAAATAAATAAAATGAGAAAGAGAAACAAATATTACAATTAGAAAGCTGACTTTACAATACGTGATAGCATTGGTTATAAGTCAGCATGTAACCTTTGGCGCAGCAAATGCAGGGAAGAAGTGTGCAATGCAACATGCTATTCTGCTATTCTTAGCAAAAAAACTGTGCTCTTCAACACAAAATTTATCAATAGTTTAGGGATAGTGGCAGAGAAGATATCCTGAGTGATCAATATATGATGATAATTGGGCTTGATCCTTGTTATACTTGAATAAACACACACACACACACACACA
>CAJRSG010009542.1:26392-36937 GCA_907169655.1 Acomys percivali
GTGTGTGTGTGTGTGTGTGTGTGTGTGTGTGTGTGTGTGTGTGTGTGCACATGTGCATGAGAATATGGCAGTCAGAGGATACTTCTGTGGAGTCTTCTCTTCTTCCACCTTTTAAGTGGGTCTGGGGAATTGAACTCTGGTCTTCAGGCTTGCCTGGAAGATATTTTCACCATATTAGTTATGTTGCCTGCCTAGAAGGTCTCAGGCACACTTAGATTCAAGACTGCTCACAAGAGGCCTGAGTAGGTCTTTAGCCCTCATCTTTGCCTTACCTTCAGATAGCATTATTTATAACTGTTTAAAAATGGAAACAACTCATGTGATCATAAATTAATAAATGGACAAATAAGATATAGTATCTCCACACAGGGAGATGTTATTCAGCTATAAAAAGGAACAAAGGAAAGCCTGGTGATTTTTGCCTGTACTCTCAGCACTTGGCAAGTGGAGTTAAGAGGATCAGGAGTTCAAGGCTAACCTTGTTACAGGGTGAGCTCTAGATCGGCCTGGTCTACATGACACTCTGCTTAAAAAAAAAAAAAAATGAAGATATGATTCATGCTCTGATATGGATAACCCTGAAAGCATTATGCTAATTGAGGGAAACCAGTATGAAGGCCATAGAGGCTTTATGTTTATTTAGATGAAACATTCATAATAGGTTCAGGCCACTGGTTTCTATGGGGTGGAGCAAGAGATGGCTGTGTTATAGGCACAGTTATATTGGGGGTGGGGATGGTAGAATGTTTTGGAAGTAAACAATGTTTACCATTGTACTGCATTATGGATATACTAAACGCCTAAGGATGGAAACTCTAAAATGCTTAAAATGGTGAATTTTAGGTTATACTTTTACCTCAATCAGAATCTTGGATGAGACTTTAATCTCAATAAGAATAAAACAACTGAAAAACAAGATGAACCTATGTTCTAATAGCTTTGAAACACATTTGAAATGAAGTCTCCATGGCAACAGTCTCTGTGGTGACATCAACTCAGCTTTCTGTGGCGTTGCATCATTCAGCCAAGAATCCTCCAAGGTTGTTAGAGAAAAGTCAACTTTTAATGAATCCCGGAGGATATTCTCTTGAGTCCTGAGGAGAGCCAGCCTTTTGGGGCTTATTTGAACTTTGCTATAATGAATTGTTTTTCTCTGTGTGTAACTTTTGTGCAATGAGCAGGGTGGAGAACAGGCATTAGGATTTATTAATGACTGAAAAAAAAAAAACCCCTCAGCTGCATCCTAAGTAAAACAACCTTCAAGTGATGGGACTGGAGAGATGGCTCAGAGGTTAAGAGCCCTTGCTGCTCTTGCAGAGGATCAAGGTTTGTTTCCCAGCACCCACATGGTGACTCATAGCAGGCTATCACTGTGGTTCTAGAGGATCCAACACCCTCTTCTGGTTTCCACTGACACACACACACACACACACACACACACACACACACACCAAACAAGCAAACAAACAAACCATGAAAACAAGACAGTTACCACAGAGGCTTTGCTGGAATATGAAGCACAGCTGAGGAAACATGGCTGATTAATGAGTCCATGCACTTTCTAATAGAAACACGCCTCTTAGGAAGGAATGTGGACCTTGGCTTTTGTGTCGTGACTCCCATATCTTCTCCAAGAGGAGACAGCTGTTGACTGTCCTCAAACTCGAGTCATTAGCTGACTGGATTTTGAATTTCTTCAAGGAGAGTAATTGATTTGACTAAGATGTCAATTTCTCACTGGTTTATTGAGACAGATGATTCAATAGTCTTGCTTGGTCCTTGCTTTGTAGTCTCAAGCTGCCTTTGAACTCATAGAAATTCCCCTGCCTCAGCCTCCCAAAATTGTGTGACACTGTATAAGAGTTTTGTCATTTTTTATCATAAATATATTACTAAAATATATTCCTAGTACAAAAGGGGAAGTGATGTGTCTGGGTACTCACATACTTGAAGGGGCAGATGTTATTGCTCCTGGAACCTAACTGTGTAATGAATGGAATTTGCTTATTTTTACTTTTTTATTAGCTGTATCATGTGACATTTTCACACACATGAGTGATGTGCTTTGATCACCTTCATCCACCATTTCTTGCATTCCTTCCCCTAGATTCTGCATGTGCGAGAAAATAGTGAGTCTGGCTTATTTTGCTCGATATAATGGTCTTCCATTCTGTCCATTTTCCTGCAAGCAACATACATTTTGTCTTTCTTTTTAAAAAATAATCTATTTTTATTTTAAGTGTATAAGTGTTTTGCCTGCATGTCTGTATGTGAACCACATGCTTTGTCTGGTGCCCTAGGAGTTCAGGAGAGTGTGTTGAAAATATGAAACTGGAGTTACAGATGGTTGTGAGCTGTCATGTAGACGCTGGGAATTGAACCCAGGGCCTCTGGAAGAGCAGACAATGCTCTTGACCACTGAACCATCTCTCCAGCTTCGTGATTTTGTACTGCTTAGTAGGTGATTAACAGTTTATTATGTATGTAAAACAATAGAAAGGAATTAAGAGAATCTGCTGGCCGATGTCTGGAAAACAAAATTGGGAGCTCGCAGTTATGTGTGTTTTTAAAAGTATGTAGGGATCTTTTGCTCTGCATGATGTCTAGAATATTTTTCCCTTTGAGATAAACTCCAGCTTGTTTTCTGTGTGTTCTGAAGCCAATGTGTACAGAGTCTTCAGCATTAGGACCTTATTTTCATTTAAATATGTGGCAACAAAGAGCAATGGCATTTCTTAGGAGCTTATGGAACCTAGCTGGCCAACAACACATAGGAAATTGTCCTGAATCGGGCACTGGGATTTTTATTAAAAGCCTTTAACTTCTCAGCACCCACATAGGCAACCTTTACTGCAAGATCTTTATGTAAATATATATTATAAAGTAGTAGGTTTCTATGTGGCTTTTGCAAACGTCCTTTGTTTTTGTTAAGCTTCTCTTGTCTATACTCAGGCGATGATGCTAACTTTTAAATAATTCATCCCATTTCTTGCTTATTTATCTTCATATTCCATGGCACAGTATGAATCTCTTGAATATAAGCTTATATTAAAACTCTGGCTTTTCTATGCATTTTAGAAGTTGCTATTTTTAGTTTTTCTTGGACTAAAAGGAGCTTCTGAGTGAATTTCATTCTCGTCCTTGAAGGTTAGGTATGTCGCCACCAGGTGGCGGTAGCAGAAGGGGTCATCCTACGGGACAGACAACCGTGTTCAGGCCTCTGCTGTCTTAATCCCTTTTTTTTTTTTTAACGCATAGAGTGTACATATATTCATACATAAATACATATTTATTTTACAAAATAAATCATTGCAAGCACTAAAATATAATTTAATGAAAATTACATTTTAGAGGTAAACCTTAAAAAAAAAAGAGAAAAATGAAAACAACAATGTTATTTGGTCTTTATTTCTCATTCTGCATAGAATTGCTGAGTGTGAGGGGGTTCACTAAGTGAACAAGAATGGTTCACGTGCGTCTCCATGAAAGTTGTGGAGCACGCTCTCCAGCGTGTGTCTTTGCAGAGAAAGATTATCACCATGGTTATGGTTTGCGTCATTCCTCCCAGCTGCAACAGGCAGAGCAGGGCTCTCAGAGCCAGGGTGAATACACCTCAGTAGGTGTGAATAGTTCTACAGAACTGAGCTGAATATGATGCTTGGAACAATGGCTTTGCCTTGTGGAGAATGAGGAAGCCTTTCCCAGTCTTCTCGTGCACAGGGCGTTACCCACGGTCCCCATGAGGATTCTCAGCTGCATCAACCTGCGGGTCCCAGTTCGCAACGGGAAAGGGAACTAGGGGCCTTTTCACCCATTGGATTCTGTGTGGAAGTAAAACTGAGCACGGGGTAGAGTACGATAGGGCTGCTTCCTGCTTCCTACCTTCTGTAGGAACTCCGGGAGAGACAGAAAGCTCTGGATTTCTGCATAAGCCCTTGTATATTTATCAATAAAACCAACTTCAGCTGTTAGTTCTCTGGCTGTTCTCGAAATGAGACTCACTCTGTGTATTTACACGCAAACTACCTGTGACAGCCCAGCGACAGATCAGTAGGAATGTCGGAGTTAAAGGAAAAATCAGTTTTTAAAAAGATGTGTTAAGCTTCATAATTATTTCCTGGGTAATTACAGAAATTATGTATGACAGGTGAAACACAGTTCTGAATTCTATTTACTGAACAAGTATCGGGCGGGGCAAGAAGCAAACCGGCAGTTGATTGCTCCGCTATGAATCGTGGAATCTCCTAGAGATTCTGACTACTGAGGTGGAGAGACAGCCAGGGTGACTATTTGCTTTCTGTCACTGGAACAAATAGCTGTGTTAAATATTTATAAAGAGAGTCTTCATGTGGTCTCCCTAGTTAGGGGAGTAGGTACTGTCTCTGACATGGACTTTGTTACCCATTTCTCTTTTCTTTTTCTTTATTCTTTTTAAAAATTAAATATATTAAAAATTTTTACATATATATTTATATTATTACACATATATGCAATAAACTACCTACAGCAAGAAGAACCATGACACAATCAGGAATTATATAAATGTTACATTCTTAGTGTTTTGGCTATTTGTATTTGGCAGCCTTGAAGGAAACATCTTTCCTATCTTGGTGCATCTAAAATTCTGAATGTAAATCAATATCTTTCATATCTTGTTATTATCAACTGAAAACATCTATCTAGACCTAAAAACATCTTAACCCCTAAACAAATAAGTGTAATTGTAAAACTAAGCTGCCTGGTCTTCAACCCCATCAGAGACTTGAGAAGGAATAAAAATAATTACCTGAGTATGCGGGGAGTGCAGCTAAGCAGCTTCCCAAATGAGATCTGGTGGGGTTGACTCTCCAGACCACAGGGGAAGAGGATGTGTTCTGTCCTGAGGCTACTTGATATGCTGGAGTGGGTTTGATGGGGGAAGGGTGGAGGAGTAGTGGAGGAGGGATGGGGGAAGAGGGAAGGAGGGATGGATAGGGAGGAGAGGAGGGAGAGGCTACAATCGGGATATAAAGTGAGTGAATACATAAACAACATATTTATGAAGAGAAAGGTTTGTCCTGGCCACAGTTTTCAGGCCATAGCCTTTGGCTTTGCTGGTTTGAATATGTGGTGAGGGAATAGTGGAGCAAAAGTGCTCAGCTCACAGCCAGGGGGAGAAGACAGAACAAGGAAGAGTTCAAAGTCTCACAATTCCTCAGTGACTCCAAGGCCTTCAGCTAGTGCCAACCACATAAAGCTTTGTCTGTTTCACTAAGGCACCTTCTCGCTGACCAAGCCTGCCATACGTGGGCCTTTGGAGGACTTCTACCATATCACTCTTTCAGATGTGCAATGTTCAGCCATTATGTTACTCATCTTTTTCTAAATGTAACGCAGTTTTCTGTGGCTCCATTGAAAACTATGCTATTTTCTCTGCGTGGAAAGCTCCCATTCTTCTTCTCTTGGTCATTTAGGATTCTCCTTACAATTTAGGGATCATAGTACAAATGCCACTTTAACTTATGATGTGTCTGTACCACAATAAACACTATAAACTGAAAACATAACTAGTTAAACATGTTAATACATCTAACCTACCAAACATGGTAGCTTAGCTCAGCCCACCTTAAGCTTATCCAGAACACTTACATTATCCTACAGTTGGGCAGTGCTGCCTACTATTTGCCTATTATTTGAGGGTGTTCCCTGGAGGTTCATGTGATAGAGGCCTGCTGTTCCCCTCAGTCTGGAACTATTGAGATGGTGGTGGAGTATTTAAACTTGAAAAGTAATCATGTCCTAGGGCATCACTCTTAGAAAGGTTAGTGGCTGCCTTAGGGGAGTGGTTGGTTCTTGTGAGTTGTCCCTGAATCTCTCTGACTTCATGTATTGCTATGTGAATTCTTCCACATGTATTTCTCCTATTGTGAATGTCTGCCATAATCCCTTACTGGAGTCAAAATAAATGGAGTCACCTGATCTTAAACTTCCAGCTTCCAAAACTGCATGCAATGTATAGTTCTTTTCTTTAAACATATCCAGAATCCAGTATTCTGTTGTAACAATGAAAATAGTCCTTTTATAGGACTTTACACACAGGACACCATGGAATGTAAATAGTACATACTTAATTCCCACAGCAGACAGTGTAAAGACAGAAAGTTTATCAGAAACAAGATACACCACAACTTGTAGTCTCCAAACAATTATTGCACTTTAATCTGTATACTTCCACAAAGCACTCATGACAATCTGCAGATTAGTTTCAGCAGACAAATAACACCTTTAAGCAGACATGATTGTCCTAAATTGTTTAATGGGCATGAATTTTACAAACATTACATGTATTAGCAGTAATGGAGAGTATTGCACCTTCTCCAGGCTGCACAGTGAGAGCCACCAATAGTGTGGTGGAACTTGTGGCCCTTTCCAAGGCCACAGCTCTTGCGGCCAGCGGAAGTCAGCCCATGCATCTCTCTGTGTTTGTGGACTGGTTTGGTGATCCACTGGGTGTCAGGATTTCTTCTGATAGCTTTATGGAACGGATCAATGAGAATAACATCAAAACATTTATATGTGGAATCTTCACCAATCCAGAAAGAATTCAGGACTCTCATAGCCCCACAATGGCATCTAGCTGTCTCCTCAGCAACAGACTGACGGCTTAGTGCAAAATTTAACTGGTTAACACCATGGTGGACGGGCTTGCCGTAAGTTGCACCCTTGGGAACTGGGCGTTTGCGGCCACTGCTTCGGGCACGAATCCTGTAAATGATATAACCTTGCTTGGCCTTGTATCCCAGCCTTTGTGCCTTATCAGACCAGAGGGTCGGGGAGCCCTGTGAGCTTGGAGAACATTGGTATTGCCAGCAGCGGATCCTCAGAAGAAAGAACATCACGTCGGACTGCTTCTTCCTCCATAGCTCCTGGATGTATTTGTATGGACCCATCTTGGCTCACCTAATGGCTGCTGCCAGAGGGGTGGGGCTGGGGGAGGCATAATACAAGCTCTTAATCTTTAACCTTTTGGTCTAGTAAATGAACAGCTGTGGAATATCCCAGTTCTTTGTCTTCCTGAGCTTTATTCTGATTCTGGCTAAAGTTTGTAAGTCATTTATCTCTCTGTTATTGAGATGGATCCTTAGCTAAAGGTGCTTGGCATCAAGGTTGACACTCAGAGTTTGATTCCTGGAACCCACACGGTGGAAGGAGAGAACCAATTCTTACAAGATTCCCTCTGACCTTAACACATCTATGTGCACCCTCCCCGCATAAGTAAAATGTAATGAATAAAGTAAACTGCTGATCTCCCTACCAATTGAGCACTTGTCTTGATTATGTTGCAGTTGTGGGTCCTGAAAATAGTGCTCAATATTCTTCAGCCATGTTAAATTAAATAAAAATAAAAATTTAATATTTAGAATGACATAATAATTGCACATCTGTTGAAGCTACAGCACTTTATGTCTAGCTCTTTTTGATGGGAAATTGAAGAGCTGTTTCTAACGATTTTTTGGTGTATATGCTCACATGTTTTGTCCGTTGCATCATTGGCCCAAAGCAGTAAAGCTTGGCCAATGTCTGATTCATACTGCAGCTGTCTTACTACAGATCCCAGAGGAAGAGAAGTAAAGGGTCCTGCAGACTCCTCTGCTTCCTTGAGAAGCAGGGCAGGTGAGCTATAAACCTTGGCAGCTGTCTAGAGGAGGGAGACGTGAGTGTGTGTGTATATGTGTGTGTGTGTGTGTGTGTGTGTGTGAGAGAGAGAGAGAGAGAGAGAGAGAGAGTGCTATGCTGTTTGCGAAGGTTGAGAAGCAGCAACACGGTGAAAGGATAGAAGAGCTTCAGAGTAATAGCGAGAAAGTCCAGAGTTCCATAGAAAGCATGCTTACTTAACCTCTGGCCAGTACTCCAAAATGGGCTAAAGTATAAAAATAAAAAAAAAAAGACACGCTTTTCTGAGTCCTACCTCAGAGAAGTGGACAGGCTGCATGGTAGAGGGCCCACCAGAAAGCTTTCTTTATAATTAGCCAGGCTGCTGATGATTAGAGGAAGATTTGTCCTTGTAGGATCTTCTGGAAAAGGGCACAATTTCCAGTGTGACTGGCTCTGAGTTGCTTCTCCTGAATGTCCTGGAGAAACACTGTGCTCAGCTCTCACAAGTGGGGGCATAAGGAAAGGGAGGAGAGCGCATGTAATTAACATGCAATTTTCATGGCACTTATTTAAATGCACCTGACCTCTTGTTTTCTTGCTTAGAATGAGGATGGAGACCCCACGCCTGTGCCTGGGATTGTTATACGCAGTTTCCTTCTTTCTCACAGGGAAGCTTTAGCTCTGAACTCTGGTTCCCATTCTAAAACCTCCGCCTTTGATGGTCATGGCCATCCTTCTTGTAGCTCTGCTTTGGACCGGTCCGACTTTTTTTTTTTTTTTCACAACTGAAGATCGGTGAAATTAATGGCAGGCTGCCGAAGTAGAAGGTATATATGTCAGAGAAAGCCATCTAAAACCAGTGTATAGTAGCAGTGGTATCCCACTCTGTGATTTAAGGGAGTGCAGACCATATTCTTAGAGTAGCCACTTTCACCTGTGTCTCCCAAATGTCGAGCCTACTACTGCAAGGATAAGAGTGTAAGCAGTTTATTGATAATAAAAAAAAAAAAAAAACAACCACCAATAGTGTTTGGAATATAATGGTGGCTGAAGCTTATTTCAAGGAGAGCGCGCGCGCGCGCGCGCGCGCGCACACACACACACACACACACACACACACACACACACACGGTATTAAATCAGCAAACAATGCAGATGGAAGTATTTAAGAACCAGTTTCCAAGAGTCTTAAGGCTGTTCCCTACCATCCATGTTCCTATGCAGCAGTGTAGGGCTATGTGCACTGCTGGGACTCTGGCAGATCTGCCTTTCAAGCATAAAGCTAGAGATGAGACAGCTGGTCATCTGCTAGCACCACGAATCAAGCAAATCCAAAAGACATGGGAAAATCATTGCCATCACCTGGTGTTGCTTTTTCTTAACCCTCAAACCAGGATCTCCACAAAGGAGAGCTTCGTCTCTTGTACCCCTAGCTCCTGAACGGTGCCTGCCATAAAGTCAATGCCCACTAAATGAGTTAATGGAAAAATTATATATATATATCAGATCTCTCACCTCCAATTTTCATAGGAACGAGCCTAGAAGGCCAAACAACAACCTGCATAGGAAATGGGCCACAATGGTCAAGGTTTTGTCAGTGACTGTCATCATCCATTAGTTTTACTTTTGTTTTCAATTTGGGCCAACCAGCAAAAGCCAAATGTGCGCCTTGAATCAGTCATACGGTATGTCCTGCTTCTAGCTAGTTCACACTAACAACCTCCAATCAAGACAGCTCCAAAGCCTGTCTTTTATTCACCTTAACGTTTCACACTCTTCTGCTTAAGTTTTTACCAAAACAAAAGATGGCAGTCTCCTTTCTTGCAAGCTCTAAATAAGCCTCTGCTTCCTCTCATTTGGTGGTCTTTGTTACTCAGCCCTTTCTTTTTGTCTTTGTAAAATGAATGAAGATGATCTCTCAGGAAGGTGAGCATTAGCTGGCCCTGGATTTGTGAACTGTGGTGTGTGAGGCCAAGCTATGGATGCTATTTCATGTGTGGGATCTGTCTGTCTGCAGTTTTAAGCGGGACAATCAGATGGAGCTCATCTTTCTCTATAGAACCTTAGAATTGTTGAGAGGTACCTGTGTCCTCAGTCCTCCTCTGCCTGTGCACCTCTCTCAGAACCCAAATTGAGGTGCTCAGTCAGAATCTATGCCTCCCTTTTATTCTACGAGGGACACTAGAGTTCTGTGCCTAAATGCTCACACATTTATAAAGAAGTTAGGTTTTGAAAGCAAACCACATGTCTAGACCAGAGGGATGTTTATCATAATGAGAGCTGATTTCAGGAGTGGGAATGGACAGAGCAAGGACATGAGATATACATGTACTGATGTATTAGTCTAGAAGGAGGAAGCTTTACTTATGTTTTTCTTTCTTTTTATTTATTTTTATTATTTTATTATCTTTATTTTTATTTACTTATGTTTTTCTTAACATATTTTATTAGCATTTATTAATTGTTCAATAGTGAGTCTCATTATGGCATTTCATACACGTGTCACTCAGGGTCCTGTAATCATACCCTGACCCTCTCACACTATTTGTCTTCCTGACTCCAACTCTTCCTTCTACTTTCATGTATTGTCTCTCTTGGTTTCTTTTTAATTATTATTGTTATACATATACTTACATATATGAATGAAACCTGATGAATCCATTTAGTGTACATGTGCTTTTTTAGGACTGACCACTTATATTTGTGCTCGTTATTCTTTTTCCCCCCAACATAATATCTTTTATTGATTACCTGTGAACTGCATATGATGCTCCCAATGACATTCACTTCCCAGTCCTTCCAGGTCTACCTCCCAACACGTTTGTCAGCTCTCCACAAAAGAATGAGGAGGAGGAGGAATCTCAAGAAGAAGAAGAAGAAGAAGAAGAAGAAGAAGAAGAAGAAGAAGAA
>CAJRSG010009542.1:36947-75864 GCA_907169655.1 Acomys percivali
AGAAGAAGAAGAAGAAGAAGAAGAAGAAGAAGAAGAAGAAGAAGAAGCAGAAGAAGAAGAAGAAGAAGAAGAAGACCAAGTTGTGTTGTCCATATACTCACTGGAGCATGGTCTAGGCTGTTACACGTGTATGTGTGTGTGTGTGTGTGTGTGTGTGTGTGTGTGTAGGGGCTGTCACAGACACCTTCTATGTCTTTCTTTCTCAACTCTGAGTCTGAAGTCATTGATACCACTCCCAATATAGCTTCCTTGTCTTTTACTGTCAGCAGGAGCACAGGTCATGAACTTCCACATGGTTTCTTGTGATAGCAAGGACCACAAACAGCCACCTGGTCTCCAGTGTCAGCACATTCCAAGGACCTTGGCATGGTCTCCAGTGGCAGTATAGACCATGGACATCAACATGGCCATCCTCTACTGCATGGACCACAGACACCATCATAGTTCTTGGAAGCAGCACATGCCAAGAACATCAACATGGATTCAACAGACCGTGGACATTCGCATGACCTTTAGTGGTAACATGGGCCATGGACATCCACATGGACCTCAGATGCAGTAGGACCACAGATCCAGACATGGATCTCTGCAGCAGCACAGACCACAGACATTAGCATGGTCCCAGGCACCATAGCTCATGGACATCAATGGCTTCAGGCACACCTGTATGGTCTTCAGTGGTAACACAGGCCACAGATATCAACATGGTCCCTGGCCACAGTAGATTCACATGTTGGTTAGTCTTATGTCAACTTGACACACAAACTAGAGTTATCTGAAAGGAGGAACCCTCAGTTGAGAAGACACTCCCATAAGATCCAAGTGTAAGGAATTTTCTTAATTAGTGATCAATAGAGGAGGGCCCAGGCCACTGTGGGTGGTGATGCCCTGGGCTGGTGTTCTGGGTTCTATAAGAAAGCAGGATGAACAAGCCAGTAAGCAGCACTTTGCCATGGCTTCTGCATCCACGCCTGCCTCCACGTTCCTGCCCTACTTGAGTTCCTGTCCCCACTTCCTTCAATGATGACCAGCAATACAGAAGTACAAGCTAAATAAACCCTTTCTCCTCCAAGTTGCTTATTGGTCATTTTTCTTCATCAATAGAAACCTTAACTAAGACAGTATTGCAAAATCAGTTAGGGGGCTTGTCCCTGGGGAAGACTGATTATCTAGGAAGTAAAAAAATTGTCTATAGCTCTTTATATAGGGATGGAGTCTTGAGTAATTTCCCCCATCTGTGGTGTAATATCAACTCATATAGTGTCTTAAAAACATTCTTTTGTATTTCAGAGCATGGTTGGTTCACATGCATCCATGCACACCATTGACCATTTTCCTGTGTCCATAGATGTGCTCTTTTCAGAATGTTGCATCATTGGAGTCGTGCTCTGTAGTCTTTTCAAGTTGGCTTCTTTCAGTTAGTAATGTACATGTGAACCCTTTGTGATTTTCATGGTTGACAGCTCATTTTCCCTAATGCTGAATATCTCACTGGATGTACAGACACCCATTTATTTAACTGTGACTTGATTGTTGATTTGGAAGAGCTGTTTGCATATTTTTTTTTAAAAATCAGATACATTATTCACAAATATTCTCCCTGGCTTCTGTTTCTTGTCTCTGTTAATCAAGGCATCATTTTTGTTAGTTTAGAGAGATATCATCAGTGACTGAAGCTGGTATTAAACTCCTGGGCTCATGTGATCCATCTGTCTATCTCCTGTGTAACTGTGATTATGTGTATTTTACATACTTCCACATTGCATGTCTTTTTTACTCCATATAAATTTAATATGCACAAACAGCCTGTGTTTTATTTTTCATCATCTTTATTTTCTCACTGTGTAGTATAACTCTAAGCTATATTGTCTGTGACTATTCCTAACTATTGCAAAGTCTTCACAACAAATGATCTGCTAACTTCCTCAAAGGTGGACTATTTGGCCACTTCCCATCACTATGAGGCTGATGTAGAGCCACTGTGTATTCAGATGTTAATTGATCCCCTCCAACCAAAATGACGTTAGTGTAATCTTGCCCTCAAATTATCACTGATTGGCTAAATAAAAGCCTACACCTGTGTTGGACAGAAGAGCGGTAGGTGAAGCTGAGGTCCCAGGGCTTGGAGGACAGATGATCAAGGTGAAAGGGGGAGGAGAGAGAGAGACCACAAGAGGGACAGGCCAGGAGGAGAGAGGTTAGCTTGCAGAAGATCCAAGTGGGCTGGGAGGAGTTAACTCTGAGGATCGGTGTTGGAGAGAAGTGGCCCAGATGATAGAATAAGCAAGTATTTATGGAATGATGGGTGGGGAGTAGCCCAGATAGGAATTATTAGAGCAATTGGCATGAGATTTGGGGCTGGAAGGTCAAAGATAGCTTAAGGGCGAAGTTTCTGCCCAGGCCCACAGTTAAAGGCATATTAAAAATTAAACAGGTGTCTTTGTCTTTTACTGATTGATAGCGGGTCAAATAATACTACTGTAATAATCACATGAATTAATAGTAGATATTAATAATTATTTTCTACAACATATGACAATACTGCAAGTATTGGGGACTTTGGCTGGGAGGAAGGTAAATTGATAATGGGATAGTGAACTAGATATTATGTTCAGCTTGGTGTTTAGCTTTGAGTAAATCGTAGTCTCAGTGTGCAGTTATTTGGGAAAATTTCTGGTTGAAGAATAACTAAGGCTTTACTAGTATATGAATAAATATTAGTTATTAATATTCATCTATGTAACACCAAAAATAATAGCATAGAGTGTTTTTGTACAGCTGTCTGTGCACATGGGAGACAATACATCTGAGTCATATACATCTAGGCCAGAATTGATGGGTCCTGTGGATACTTAGCCTTATGTTTCCTAGGTAATGTCTTACTTAGTCTCATGTTTCCTAATGTCTTCCTGGTTTCCAGACCAGCCACAGTGAATGAGTGTTCTTCCTCATTTACATGCACCACTCTATCTTTTAAGCTTTTGCCAGTCTCACAGGTGTAATGTCGTTTCTTGTCTAGTGGCGGGTCTTGGCCCCATGTCAGGCGGGTCAGTTCAGGTGCTGTTTGCTTCCAGACAAAAAATGGACAGACCTCAAGATCAAAGGTCCTAAGCGCCCATTTCTTTCTCAGGGGCAGATTAGAGTGCTCAGAGGTGAGGTTCATAGCCTGGGCACTAAGCAAGGTTCCCAGCCTCTCCAATGGAGGTGAAAAATGAGTTTCCACATGGGCTGTTAGAATTAGCTCTTTTTAGAATGAGACTGCAAGTCTCAAAAGGCAACTGAGACCCAGGAGCTCCACAAGTGTTACAGCTCCTTGTCTGAGACACTGTGCCAAGCACAGTAGTTGAAGTAGGCAAATGTCTGAAATCCATTGGCAGACAGGGTGAGAAACAGGCATGTCAGCACTTCACTGGGGGGTCGTCGCCGAGCTATCAGCAGTGGTTGAGCAGGCCCCCATGGCTGCAAAGCCCGGCTCTCAGTGGTGGCTTTCCCTGGAATAAATGGAGTCTCGGATGGTCATGGTGGAGGAATGACCAGCAAGAGAGCATGAGTCCGACAGGAGCATACATGAGCACTTACGTAAGTCAGCCAGCTTTTATTTATAAACCTTGGGCAGTAGGGCGGGGTTTTGAGGGTGAATGTGTCTGATTCGCTAGGGCTAAAGGTGCCAGGATACTTAATCTACATACAGCGGTACAGCGCCTTATTTACAATTAGTAACATGGGGCCCTATCCCAAGAAGGAGAAAACAGTACTTAATTATCCTGTGTGTGAAGGGATGACTCCTAGGTTAAGGGTCATTTGCTGGAGTCTGAGATCTCAGGATGGGGTAGGGTACTTCCAGGAATTCCCTATGCCCATTCCTTATCAGGAAAGGATTGGGCATGTGTTTTTCTTTTATGTGACACCCTGGAGGGGAGTAAGGGGAAAATGGGAGGGAGAGAGGAATGGGAGGATACAAGGGATGGGATAACAATTGAGATGTAATAAGAATAAATTAATAAAATAAAATTAAAAAAAAAAGGAAATCTGAGGTTACCAGGTAAGGTAGAGTGAGAACCCCCGCTAAGAGATGAGAGTCTGCCTTCATGGACCAAGCATGAAATGGCAATCCGGAGAAGTCAGACTTCGACCTTATCCAGCAGAGTGCCACAGTGTAAGAAGATATATCACTGTTTCAGTTTGCATTTCTGTGTTTAGTCATCTGAGAACATCTTCATGTGCTGGGTGGCACTTCAGGCTCTCTCTGTAAACTGCGTGTTCTGGGCATTGCTTATCTATTCTGATTATGATGGTCATTTCTGTAGTTTATTGCACATGTGGATTTAGATATTAAAATGTTATCCCATTATTGTTTGTTTTCCTCAGATTGGGTTACAATACTATCAAATCTTCTGTTGGTGTCTTTTGCTGCATGAATGCTGTAAATATTTCTTATAATTAAAATTATTTATTATTTTCTCTTCATGGTTTCTCATCTCAAGATGAACATTTTCCTTTAAAGTTTATTCTAATTACAGTCAAATTACAGTGGTAGAAGTTTCATTTCTTGGAGGAAAGAGAAGAAGAAGAAGAAAAAAAAAAAAACAAGTAGAAATGCCAAGAGAAAATGACTGTCTTAACATCTGTTACATCTTTATAGGCATGTTAGAAAACTAGAAACTATACTTCCCGGATTATCTTGCACTTAATCGCAAAAAATACTTGTTTTCCATTAATTAAAGACATCTGTGTGACATGTAGAAGGAGAGTACAAATGTAATCACTGTCATTCAGTGCTTGAAAAAGGTTACTGGGCCTTGCTTAGTCATTTAGCAGATTTGGAATTAATCTGAAAAATTTCATATGTAACAAGTTTCCAGGTGGCACATAGCCTATGATTCTACTACTTATTTTGGTCTCAGAAGCATGAGAAGAAGTCTTCCTAGAAACATCAAGAGCTTCCCGATTTCAGGATTATAGCCATTGGTGAATTATCTGAGGGCTCTCTTGAAGGATATTTGATGTTTAGAATTTAAGAAGATATTTTAGGTCTAAAGATGTTTTTTGATTGGTATTGCAAGTTTTTATACAAAAATGATTTAGAGGACATTACCAACAGAACAAAACAACAGCATACAGATTGAGAAAAGATCTTCATTAACCCTACACCAGACAAAGGGCTAATATCTAAAATAGATAAAGAACTCAAGAAATTAAACACCACAAAACCAAATAATCCAATTAAAAATGGGGTGCAGATCTAAACAGAGAGTTCTCAACAGAGGAATATCGACTGCCTCAGAAACACTGAAAGAAATGCTCAATTCCCTAGTTACCAGGGCAATGCAACTCAAAACACCTCTGAGAGTCCATCTTACACCTATTCAAGTGGCTAAGATAAAAAACTCAGGTGATAGCACATGCTGGCAAGGATGTGGAGAAATGGGAACACCCCTCCATTGCTAGTGAGAGTGCAAATTTGTACAAACACTTTGGAAACCAATCTAGAGCGTTCTCAGGAAATTGGGAATAATTTTCCCTCAAGACCCAGGCATACCACTCCTGATAATATACTTGAAACATGCTCCACCATAAAATAAGCACATTTGCTCAACTATGTTCATAGCAGCTTTATTCATAGTAGCCAGAATCTGGGAACAACCTAGAATGGAACAACAGAAGAATAGATAACAAAACTGTGGTACATTTACACAACAGAATACTATTCAGCTATTAAAAACAAGTAAATCTTGAAACGCACAGGCAAATGGATGGAACTAGAAAAGATCATGCTAAGTGAGGCGACCCAGACCCAGAAAGACACACATGGTATATACTCACTCATAAGTGGATATTAGCCACACCATACAGGATAACTACACTACAACACAGAGGCTGAAATATCTACCAAGGGCCATGTATGATGTGGACCTAGACCCTCTGCTCAGATGTAGTAGCACAGTCTCCTTATGGGTCCCACAATGTGGAGAGTAGGGACTACTTCAGACATGCACTCTGGCCACCAAATTTTGATCACTTCCCTCTGGCAGGGTGGCCTTGCCAGGCTACAGAGGAAGAGGTTACATGTAGTACAGATGAGACTTTATAGCCTGTGGTTGGACATTAGGGGAGAAGGGCTCCCCTTTCTGAGGACTAGGGGAGGGAGGGAGAGAGGATGCAGGAGGAAGGGGGATTTGGAAGGGATGAGGAAGGGGGATACAATTGGGATGTGAAGAATTTAAACTGCAGAACAAGTAGGTAACTTAATATTGCTAATCCCACTATATGGGAATATCTCTGAGACTGGCTGAGACATTAATGTCTAGGCATAGACAATGCTTCTTGTTGGATACAGAACCCCTATGATTTACTATTAGATGCCATTCTTAGTATGGCATGAATGAAGATTTACAGATGTCTTTTTTTTTCTGCTCATACAAAGAACAGAAAACCAACCTTAATTGTTCTGTGCATCATGCACACCTTATACACTTATAATTTTAGGACTGTATAATGCTTCTGAGAAATTATTTTTCAGAACAAAAGAACTGGACAGTGACACTGGATCAGATCTGACAGGATTCACTCCTCTCAGCATGCTGGACACTGACATGCTGCATTCTTCATGTTCCAGCACCAAGTGCTTCAGTTGATGTTCCTCACCAGAAAAAGACAGATCCCAGGACACCTTCAAAGAAAGCTTCCAATCCCAGTTGGTCCAGCATTTCTGACTGTCCCACACAGGACTCTAATTCAGCTTCAAATTTTTCTTCATTTAGAAACTGGACCAAAAATGTAATTCCTAGCTTGTTTAATCATTTCCTCAATTTTATTTGGGCCCCTACAAAGGTATTATTTGTCCCAAATCAACTGAAAGAAACCTCAAGAGAATGACACTCCATTTCCCTTAAGGGAGTGGTTAGGGTTTTTGTTGTTTTCTTGGGCTACAGAGGGTTATTTTCAATGGGAATTAGTTATAAGTTATTTGCCTTATTTAGAGAGAAAACAAGGTTGGATTTAGGGATATCTCTCTTTTCCTTTATCTCTGATTCTTAGGTTTGGATATATGGGTTGAAAAGAAAGAAGGGGGCATATAGAAATATATAGGGAAGATAGAACAAAAAGTAGATTAGTGAATCTACTCCTCAGCTTAATGCATTAATTGTCACTCACAAGGTTATTTTTAATTCACTTGTATAGAATTTTGTATATAGATGCAAAATAAGTTTAATTTTAGACACAGTGGTATAGAATTCAAATGTAAGGTTATTATTCACGCACATTAGATATATTTCTACTCTGATATGAGGTATTGTACCCATATAACTCAATTATAATACATGATTTACTTTCAGTACTTTGGAAGTGCTATTATAGGCTGTTTAGGATAAATAAGTTATAATGTTAATTGTTAGTTGATTAAGTCATGGTCATATCAATTACTAGTCTATTTTTATCACAAGAATATACATCTTTGGTGCAACAGATAGGTATGATACTATAGAAAGATAAGGTAAAATAGTTAGGCAAAGTCTTCAAAAACCTCAGAGACTTACAGAATATGGCATTTAAAAATGTTTTTTAAAAGAATTTTTTTTATTTTAAAGATTCACTGACAATGAGACAGGTTAACTCCTGGCAACACCCAGCCTGCCTCAAAGAGGATGATGAGTATCGAAGACTCTCCTTATGGAGATGGCTTCAAATGTGGGAAACAAGCCACTGGGCAAAATGTTCTCATTTCTACCAGAGACAGAATTCTGCCTAAAAAAGGGCAAGTTTGGATGCAGGCAGAGTTGACGGCCTAATTCTGCTAAGACAGGGCAAGCAAATCCTCAATAGTTCCAGCCTCACAAATATGTCTGTAGATATATTGGGCCAGAAGGCTGAAGATGATGCTCCAGTGTTATAGAGAGTTTTGGTGACTTCTCAGGTAGCAAATTGTATCTGTCATTTTCTCATTTGGGAGGCTACTAACCTGCATTCCCGGTATATTGAGGTAGTCAATTTTATTCCTTCTCATGTCTCTGATGGGACTGAGGACCAGATAGTTTAGATTTACAATTAAGCTTAATTGCTTAGGAGTTAAGGGGTTAAGATGTTTTTAGGTTTAGATAGATGTTTTAAGTTGATAATTACAAGATGTGATGGAAATTGATGTGCATTCAGAATTTTAGACACACCAAGATAGGAAAGATGTTTTCTTCAAGGCTGTCAAATAAAAATAGCCAAGACACTAAGAATGTAACATTTATATAATTTCTGATTATGTCATGGTTCTTCTTGCTATAGGTAGTTTATTGTATATATATGTGTATCAATATAAATGTATATGTAAAATATAAAAAATGTTTAATAAAAAAAGATTTGTTCTGAAAAGAATTACTTAGGTACAGAATTTTTGACTCAATAAAACAAGATATATCGTAGAATACTTTCTTCAAGTTTGGCAAATACTATAAACTAGAATGTATGAACGCATTATTTTACCAGTTGGTATATCTTTTATTGATGTTAGAGAAAACATCTTTTATTTAGACAAAAAGGGGGAAATGTTGCAGGATATTTTATCTCAATGTGATCCATGAGATCGTGAAGTGTAAAAACCTATCTTTGATCCCTGAGATTGAACTGTAAATCCCTGTTGGTTGAACCATAACATATCTTTAATCCAAGAATTTTCTATTTATTGTAAATCAGGTGATTAGGGTGTGCTTCATCCAGACTAACACACACCTTTAATGCAAGAGCTTTCTGTACACACGATTTAGTAAAGTTAACCCTAGGTCAAGAGGTAGAGCAAGAAACCAGATGACAGGTATTAAGGGTAGGAGGGACTTTGAGTTGAGTATTTAAGATAGTGTGTAGAAGTAGAAGGGGTCTTTTAACTCTTGAGATTTTAGCTTTACTCTTTAGCTTTGAGCTCTTTGGCTATTAGCTCTCTAGTTCTAGAGCTCTTCAACTCCTTGTCCTTTGGCTTTTTGGCCTTGAGCTGGAAAGCCTTTGGCCTTGGGCTTTTTGGCCTTTTCCTCCTGGGCTGTCATCCGAGCTAGTGAGCCTTTAGAGCCTTCTCCATTGGGAAGTGAGCTGAGTAGGAAGTTCAGCTGGGTGCTTTCTCTGCATCTCTGAGCTAGCAGGTTTTTCACCACAGCGTCTGGCTCCTGAGTCTTTATTGGTAAAATGTAATGATCAGTGATTCTCATTTAAAACAACAGGGCTCCTCACTAGTAATTCTGAGCTAACGAGCATGTATAGGATTGTTAATATTGACCATCTACTTGATAGGTATGGAACCACCCAGGAGATAAACCTCTGGGCCTGTCTGTGAGTGAGTTTTAACATTAGTTGGGATGACCCACTTTAAATGTGAGCAGTACCATTCTCACCTTTACACTCAGGGCCTTTAAAAACAAAATGTAGATGCAACATCTAAGTGAAACTTGTGAAATTTGAAATTGTCCTTTTGAAATCGGCTTATTTTGCTTAACATGGTGATTTCTAGTTCTGTCTATTTTATCTGAAAGTGACATACTTTCAGTTTTGTTAGTGGATGAATGATAGACACTGTGTATACAGGATAAATTTTCTTTATCTATCTGTTGATGGACATTGCAATGGTTAATTGACTGGATTTGAAATCACTCAGGGGGACACAAACTTGGGCATACCTGTGAGGGATTCTAGAGAGGTTGAGGAGGGAAGGCTCACCATGAATGATGCTGGAACTTCATGAACTGGAGTCTGATGCTAAATAAAAAGAGGAAAACAAGGCAGCGAGCTCAGCATTCATCTTCGGCTTCTTGACTGCAGATATTGATTGTGTGGGAATGTGTATATGTGAGTGCAGCGTCTGCAGAGTAGAGAAGAGGGCGCTAGATGCCATGGAACTGGAGTTGTAGGCAGTTTTGAGCCACCCACAATGGGGGCTGAGTAAGGAATTCAGGTCCTTTGCAAGAACGGTACACACTCATAACCTTTGGACCGTCTCTGCAGCCCCTTGGGCTCTCTTTGACTCAGTGCTATCAGTTTCTAATAGTTTTTCATTGTCTGATATGAAGGATGTTCTGATTCATATCTTATGCTTTTCACTACAGATCTACAGTCTTCTTTAGAAATTTGCTTTCTTTAGCAAGAAAATTATTGTTCAAAAACACAAAGTAGATTTTAGACTGTATGAGTGCCTCTGGAGTCATCATTCTTTCCGGACAGAATTGGGAAATTTAGGACTACAGAGTTCTCAACTCATCACTGTTTTCCTCCCCTAAAATGCCCCATATATTTTGTTATTAATTTTTTAGGGGTAATTTTCTTAGATGTGGTGTATGATTTTTTTCTTGTTTTTGTTCTTGTTTGTTTTCTTCTTTTTCCTTCTCCTATCACTACTATTAGAGCATGTATGTATATGTATGCATGTGCATATATGTATACTCTTCAGCCAACCTGTACAGACCTGAAAGAATGAGGCAGACTACAGTCTAACGCTGTACACAACCTTACTTTAATTTCAGTGTACTTTTATACAGGAATGTAACAAAGAAAGCAATGATATAAGGGAGGTTGTTTGAATTCAGAAAAACATGGCCAGAAAAACATGTAAATAAACACCAGGAAGCACATACTAAATATTAACAGCACTGCCCTTTCCCAGAACTTTCTCAGGACAGACCAATTTTAACCCAAATGCCTGTCACAAAAGCCAGAGAGAAGGCCTCCAAATTCAGGGTGCACTGACCAGATTGGGTTCTATAGCTGTGACCTGACATTCAACAAAGTAGAACGGTCTTATAAATTTCATGTAAATGCTTCACACAGGAGGCACAGAATCATGTCCAAGAACAATTCAAGGAACAAAATACATCAGAGATACCAGGCCCTCTGCCTTTTTTCCTGAAGCCTCTCTCACAATGCCCCAAGTGTTGTTTTCCATGGGTCATTCATTCTTTTGACCATGTTCCTACAGTATGCATGCAAATACCTATATAAATACATACAGAAGGTATACATATATGTATATATACATAACTATGTATAGATATAAGTATATTTGTATATATATCTATACATATACATGTTTGCTGATTTTATCTTTCATCGTGTGTTCTGTTTTGTTTGTTTGGCTATCTTTACTGAGGCTCTTACTTTAATTCATTCTCCTTTGCACAGTTTCTGTATATACTGTTTTACCACAAAAATCTCATTTCATTTTTAGTTTTTTGTTTTTCTATTTCCCACTTTCTACTTCTCCTAACACACATGTTTTGTTTATTTTCTGTTAACTTCTTGTTTAATCTTTGTGGTTAAAATAAATTTTCTTGTAGTCTTTAATCATTTCCTGAATTCTATTGTTTGCTTTGTAATTTTCTAATTCAAGATTTTCTGGCCCCTTCCTAAGTTGTATTGGTTTCATAATATATTTTAGATCATTTAAAAATAATGTTATGAGAGTCATTTGTATGTATTCTTGTGTCTTATGTGTCTTGTAGGAAGAACATTCTGCTTTCCTATAAGTGTTTTAAATGGAATTTCATCTTGATGATTTTTTTTGTCATTGTTAAGTTCTATATGAAACTACTATTTTAAATTCTACCTATATAAGGGCTTGTCTAATGTCTGTGAAGTGTTCATGACATCTCAGCACCTGGGCTCTCCTGGCTTTGTGTCCTTCTGCCCATTTCCCCTTCTATTTCTGTTGTGCTGATTGGATTTTATTTATGGAGACTTCACAATGCTAGCACTGCTGTGGTCCTTGCAGTTCTTACCACAACTCCTGCACTTTTCTATTGGGAAAGTCTAAATTCTTCCTGTTCTTTCACTATTAGAGCATGTGGCCCTTCTTTCAGTGGTAGCTGCTCGCCTACACTCAGCCTGCTGATTTTGGCATGGGATATTTGTTAGGAAATTTGTGTTTTTCAGATTTAGTAGGCATCCTGATGCATCTTTCTGTCATAAGCATCTATCACGATTAGTTTGTTCATGAAGGCAGAGGCCTGATCATGTCTACAAGCCCCAACAACTGCTCTTAGCACATAGCAACCATAACAGTTGCTAAGGACATAACATAAAATGTCATATTGATATTCATGGGGAAAAATAATTTGAGAGAAGAGGAAAGAGGAAGCATTCTGATGAGAAAGAGACTATGCAGAGCTTCTTCATTATTTTTAAAACTGATCACTCAGATGTATGTAATCTTATCTGAAAAATGTCAGAACTGAATTAATATTTTCACATTGATAGTAATAAGACCACAAATGACTCTATATGTGTAATGTAATGTTTAGTTTAGGTTAAAGAAAACAGTAACTGTTAAAACAAAGGGTTCAGAAAGGAAGCAGTGAATCCTGAATGAAAGAAAAATGACCTTAAAATTGACAAATGGAAATGAGAGGTAGATGCAGAGAAAAGGAAGAAATAAGTAGAAGAAACACATATTCAACCACAGAAGGAAGTGATTGTTTCCTGTTCATAGTTGGGTAGGTGTACCAAGGCTATTATACAGCTGTGTATAAGCACTTACTCTTACATAGAGAAATGTCAATTTACATCAAAAGAATTTTCTCTTCAGTGTTCTGTCCAGTGCAGCCTTCACCTCCTTGTTTCTCAGGCTGTAGATCAGTGGGTTGAGCATGGGGATCACTGTGGTGTAGAACACAGAAGCTACATTCTCCTGGGCCAGGGAGCTAGCTGTGGAAGGCTTTAAGTACATAAAGGCAGTGGATCCATAGAACATGCCCACAGCTGCCAAGTGGGAGCTGCAGGTGCTGAAGGCTTTGGACCTGCCCTCAGTGGAGCTGATGCGGAGGATGCTGGATAGGATGAATGCATAGGAAATGAGGACTGTTAAGCTGGTGACTACAATGTTGAACCCAGCTAAAAAGAAGACAACCATCTCCACATCATAGGGACTAGAGCAGGAGAGCTTCATGAGGGGGAGAATCTCACAGAAGTAGTGCCTGATGAGGTCCTCACAATAGTGTAATTTCAACATGAGGCCAGTCTCTATTGTTGAGCCAATGAGTCCCATGGCATAGACAAAAGTCACTAGCAGTGAGCAGAGGGTAGGAGACATGATGATGTTGTAAAGCAAGGGGTGGCAGATGGCCACATAGCGGTCATAGGCCATCACAGTGAGCATGTAGCACTCTGCAATGACGAAAACGAGGAAAAAGTAGAGCTGGAACATGCACCCCACATAGGAGATGATGTTTCTTTGGGACACAAAGTTGATAAGCATTTTGGGGGTAATGACAGAGGAGTAGCAGAGGTCCACGAGTGACAGGTTGCTGAGGAAGAAGTACATGGGGGTGTGAAGCTGTGTGCTGAGAACAATCAAGGTGATCATGCCCAGGTTCCCCACCATGGTGACCAGATAGATGCCCAGGAAGAGGAGGAAGAGGGGCATCTGGAAGTCTGGCCTGTTAGTTAGCCCCCCGAGGATGAAGTCTGTCACTGTGGAGTGGTTTTCTGCAGCCATTGTGTCTGGGTGGGAATCCTGTGGGGAGGGAGAGAAGGAGCTTGAGAATGGCTGACCTTGTCCTGCTTGGAGCAGCTGGATTTCTGCATTTGACACTTGCAGAGATATCCTGGTAATGGCAGGTGCATCTTCTGTACATTGCTGCACTTTGCTGTCTGAACAAACCCTAGACATTTAGAGATCTTGAATCTGAGAGCTGTGGTCCCAGAGCTGTAGTTCTAGACCAACAGTTACACAAACTACCAGGTGTCATTTCATAGGCACTAAATCAGAAAGTTTATGTTAGAGGCCAGGAATCTCTTTCAATAGTTTCTCTAGGGATGCTGGTGTTTCTTCACTCTGTAGCTATTTAGTGGTATTTTCATAGTTCATAACTGTCATCTCTGTAATTTCTTTTGAGAAATATCATGTATATGCATGTTTTCTTGAGTGTATGTATGTGTTCCATGTGCATGCAGGAGTCTGTGGAGTTCAGAAGAGGCATCAGATTCCCTGGAGCTGCAGGTGCATTTGTCAGAGGCTTTGTTGGTACTGGCGATGGGACTTGTGTCTTTTGCAAGAGCAGTAAGTGCTCTTAGCTGCTGAGACATCTCTCAATCCCCATCTATGCAATTTCTAGATATCCAGTTAATGTACATACTAATATTTGAAATACATGTCTTCTTAGGACGAAACAGTAGTTAAAATCTCTTATTGAGTTGCAATTCAAGTTCTATATCTGACATGCAGTAACATCAATTTAAAAGTTGAACTTGTTACTGGGACTCCAGGTGAGAGAGATGTGGGAGAATGGGGAAATAGAAGGACCCAGAGCATCCTGGAACCCTATAAGAAGACCATCAAAGCTGGTGGATCTGGATCAAGGGAGGCCTGCACAACTACTGTACCAGCCAAGGACAATGCGTGCAGTAAACCTAGACCCCTATTCAGATCTAAGCATTGGACAGCTCATTCCCCACAGCTGAGTGGAAAGTGAGGACTGACTCTGACATTAACTCTGGTACCCTGTTAGACCACTTCCCCTTTGTGTGGAGGCCTGGTGACACTCAGAGGAAGAAAAAGCAGGCTATCTGGTTGAACCCTGATAGGCTATGAACATATGGTGGGAGAGGAGGCCCCCTTCTGTCACAGACCTAAGGGAAGGGAATAGGGTGAAAGTGGGAGGGAGGGCGCAATGGGAAGATACAAGTGATGGGATAACAATCAAGGTATAATCTGAGTAAATTATTTAAATTAAAAACTAAAACAAAGTTGATTGTGGAAATACCATGGGACATCTAAGACTAAAAAATCCTTATTCAAAAATTGAGCATGGCTGGGCACAGTGATACATGCCTAAAATTCCAGCACTTGGAGACGCAGAGGCAGGCAGATCTCTGCGAGTTCAAGACCAGCCTGGTCTACATAGGGAATCCCGGAAAGCCAGGGCTACACAGAGAAACCTTGTCTCAAACAAACAAACAAACAAACATCAACCCCCCACAGACAAAAGCAAAAACAAAAAACCAACCAACCCACAACAACAAAAATTCCAAAAGTTGAGCAACATGTCTCACACATACAATTCCAGCATCCAGGAAGTGGACACAGGAGGATTGCTAAGAGTTTGTACAGCCTGGACTATAGAGTGACAATCTATTTCATAAGACAAACACTCAAAATCTCCCTTAAATGCTATCTTTCTATGAGAATAGGAATTGGTATCTAGTAGTCTCAGTGACTCAGAGCATTGAGGCCCTAAGGCTGTGTGGTCCCAGGCATTTTGGTTCCCGGTGTCACCTGCATTCTGTGACCACCTGAGAGCATTTAGAAGGCACTGATGATTGGATTATAACCAGATGTTCAGAGCAGATAATATTATCTTTAGTAAGTGCTCCACAGGTACTTTATGGTTATTACTAGTTTTAGAGTTTAATATCAAAACACAACATCCTTATAGTTCTAATGACAAACACCGAGCACCTATCATTGTTGCTGGATACATTATTCCATGAATAACCTCTTGTGTTGGAAAATATATTTCGTTCTAAAAAAAAAAAATTAAAAAATGTTAAATAGGTTGTACATTCCTACCAGAGATCAGTGTTATACATCTGAAAAGCTCTTGGTTAATTATGTATGAAGTATTTCTGAGGAAACTGATGAGCCAGGGACACTTGAATCAAACTCACTTTTTCATTCTCTGGTTTCTTCTTTTGACACTCATGTGACGTCTTGGTGTGCACCCCTGCCTTCTAAGAAATGTGTGCTTTGGGCTGGTGTGTCCTCCACATCTTAGGAGGTACATAGAAAAAGAGGAATGCTGGGTAACAGCATTTCTTAGAAAATTGAAACACCCAAAGTTATACATTATCCAAAATTACCCATATCTTAAGAGACACAATTAGGAGTCGATTAAAAGGCTATGACTTCTGGTCTGTTCTACATTTGTTAAACTCTTGTTTTGTTGTGGCTTCTCTTTTTGAATCACTTCATAATTCATACAATTAATTTATTAAAATTTGGAGCTATATGAAGTATATTTACAAATTCATTGTGGTTTAAAAAAATCAAAGGTGCATTTCAGACCCATTTCTCTTATGAACATCAATGCAAAAATTCTCAATAAAATACTCTCAAACCAAATCCAAAAACACATCAAAGATACCATTCACCATGACCAAGTAGGCTTCATCCCAGGCATGCAGGGATGGTTCAATACATGGAAATCCATCAATGTAATCCACCATATAACCAAACTGGAAGAAAAAAACCCACATGATCATCTCCTTAGATGCTGAAAAAGCATTTGACAAAATCCAACACCCATTCATGTTTAAAGTCTTGGGGAGATCCGGGATACAAGGCACATACCTAAATATAATAAAGGTTGTATACAGCAAGCTGATAGCCAACATCAAATTAAATGGAGTGAAACTCAAAGAAATTCCACTAAAATCAGGGAGTAGACAAGTCTGCCCACTCTTTCCATAGCTCTTCAGAAGCCCCACAAGAAGACCATCAAAACCAGTGGATCTGGACCCAGGAGACCTGCACAAATTGTTGCACCAACCTCAGACAATGCAAGCAGAGAACCTAGACCCCGTGTCCAGCTATAGCCAATGGATAGCTCATTCTCCACTGTTGTTGGGATAGCAGGGATTCCTCTGAAATGAACTCTAGTGCCCCATATTTGACTATTGTGCCTTGGTGGGGAGGATTGGCAGCACACAGAGGAATGGGAAGCAGGCTATCCAGATGAGACTTTATAGACTGTGGTAATATGGTGGGGAAGGAGGCACCCTTCTGTCAGAGGTTTAGGGAGGGGAATAGGGCAGAAGGGGGAGCGAGAGTGGGAATGGGAAGATACAAGCGAGAGAATAACAACTGGGATGTATTCTGAATAAATTATAATAAATTAAAATAAAAAAATCAAAGGTACCATCTATGTATTATACTTATTATAGATTCAGATGAGTAACAACAAAACAAGAAAGAAAAATATCAAAAAAGAAAACAATCAACAAAATATACGAATGTAAACAGTTTGTTATTTAAAATTATGATAAAATATTTCTTACATTCCAAGAGGTAGGAGTTTTGAATGATCTTGCAGCCAGAGTTAATAACACACCTTAAGGTCACTTAAGACTATGCTCTTTGGGTGTGCTTCGCCTGGTTGTTTACCCTGCATAAGAGAACAATGTAGCAATCAACCTTGCTTTCCTTTACACAGTCAATGTTTACAGCCTAAGCTAAAATATACTTGTAGTCTTTTCTTTTATTTACCAATTTTATTTCATACAACATATCATGACCACGTTTTTCTCCTCCCCCAACTCCACACAGATACTTCCTGCAATCTTACCCGCCCAACTTCATGTTCTTTCTCTCAAAAAAACAGCTAACCATATTTCTCTTACCTAGAGTCTCAGTAGGATGTCCTCACATCTATCCCAATCTCCTAGTAAGTGAAGACTTATGTGGGACATGCCTTTAGGGGATGGGGAAATAGAAGAACCCAGAGGGTCCTAGAAACCTACAAGAAGAACATCATGATGGGTGGATCTAGGTCCAGGGGGCTCTGCTCAAACTGTTGCACTAACCAAGGACAATACAATAGGAAACATCAAACCTCTACTCTGATCTAGCCAATGGACAGGACATTCTCCACAGTTATGTGGAGAGCAGACACTGACCTTGACATGAACTCTGGTGCTCCATATTTGACCAACTCCCCTTGGTGGGGAGGCCTGATGGCTCTCAAAGAAAGAATAAGCAGGATACCACGATGAGAGTTGATAGCCTATGACCACATAGTGGGGGAGGAGGTCCCGCTCTGTCATAGAGCTAGGGAAGGGGAATAGGGTAAAAGTGGGAGGAAGGGAGGAATGGGAGGATACAAGTGATGGGATAACAGTTGAGTTGTAATCTGAATAAATTAATAAAATAAAAAAGCTAACAACAACAATAACAAAAACCTACCAAAACCCTCAAATCAAAGCAAACAAACTCAAATAAGACAAAAATGCTCAAACAAAATGAAACAAAAAAGTTCTTCTTCCACCAACCAACCCCACAAATACATGATGTTCATTTGGTGTCAGGTAGGATCTTAAGTTATCACTGCTCCATCACCCTAATTCAAGAGCAGTGCATGTGTGTGTGTAGATGTGTTATTGCTGGAAACAGAAAATAGGCGGAAAGCAGTCTTTTAAGATGAACATCTACTACAAATGTTGGACATGACACTTCGATATTACTTGATGCACAATGATGTTTGTTACCTGGCTCCACTGGGGTCAGTTGCAGTCAGTGATGTAATCCCTTCTAAGACCCTGTTAAAGGTTCCTGTGAAGTACACCTCATTCCTTCCCCATGTGATGCTTTCTGTGCTGCTCAATAAAAGTTAGAGAGAGCAAAGCCCTCCATTACTGACAGGAACGTATACACACAAGGACAGTTTCATAAGACAGCCTTCAGGCAGGCATCGATTCACACTCACACAACAGACAAAAATGGCAAAGGACACAGAGAGAAAGGTAGAGAATTTGAGTCTGGGCACCCTTTTGGCTAAATGATACCAAGAGGGAAGGAAGTGCTTCGATTTCTTTCTTTTCTTAATTGGACATTGTGTATTATTAGTAATGCTAAGTTTCTTAGTAACATGTCAAAAATATGTAACCCATGTCTGAAATAAACACTATATAAACCTTTGTGTAGGATTTAAAAACTGTTATATCATTTGATTCCTTTAAGCTGACATTTTTCAAGTGTAAGAACAGGTCTTTAACTCCTTAGGTTGTGTTCTGAAGAGAGGAAAATTACATTGCTAAGTAAGTTTTATATGTTAAATTCTTATTGGTAGTGAATTTAGGTTTATAGTAATAAATATTTGGCACATCTACTATCTTTTAAATATTTCCTTTATTATTAAAGATCAATTATCTTCCAGATACAAATGATTAAGGAAATCCTACTAAGCTCCTTTGAATTAACCTCAGCTTCTGAAAGCAATATGAAATATAGAAACTCTGCCATCAACAACCATTCTCTTGGGTTAGGTTGCTTTGATCTATGAAGGACATAGTGGACACCATTCACTGAGTGCTGTGACAATGAGAGGACCTTTGAGTATGGGAGCCTACAGAACCTGGATTAAAAAATCTCATTTCTGTAGACTTTTAGTTATGTAAAAATACAGCCACATGCCAAGTGTTTCCTGTGTGTTATCAATACTATGACCTCTACACTTACCAAGCCTGTGGAGGTTCAGGGTTGTTGTCGATGAGAACACAGCACACAGACAACAAAGCACTTGGGGAAGAAGAAAAACACACATAAGATTGAAAACGTATTGTATAAAAAAAGAAGAGATAATTGAAGAAAGATTTTTCTAAAAAACGTTATTCTAGTGTGAAATTAAATACCTTTGTGGAAGGGAAGTGACAACCAGCCCCCTGGAAACTTTAGTGGGTGCCTTTAGTCTCAACAATTAGCAAATGGTAAAAGCAGAGAGTATATGTAGAATTATATCTAGTGCTAAAATTACTCGCTGGGCCTGGCACCATTAGGACAAAGGAATCATATGATTGTGGAGCACGAGTCCTGTTTAACTAGGTATATACAGAACATCTCCTGGGAAGAGTCCACATGGGGACTGTGTGCTCTCTAAAGGAATGATTAGTCTTGGCTTGTACCTGCTGTGTGCTCCAAACTCCCATCTGTGTTAATTTGCCTCTCTCAGGTAGAGTTATGTTGATGGAAACTAAGAAATTAATTTGAGTATTGGAATAATTTAGCACCAAGAGTTATTTCACTGTGTGATTATCACTGCCATTATCACTATCAGCAATACTAAGGCACACATCACTACTTTAGTCACTACCAGCAACATTACACATAGTTACTGTCATTAGGTTTATTGCACACCACTACTAATTGATCATGCATGGTGCAATATCAATTAACTTTAAAACAATTACTTTGAAGTGTTTTGAAACAAACTCAAAGATTTTACCAAAACAAACTGGCTATTTTTAGTAAAAGAATGCTAAACTTGTAAAGATGGTTGGTCCATCCTGGCTTGCTGAACTAACTGTAGATTGATTATAGAGTGGATGAGACTGGAAAGCATTTGAATGTGGACTGTAACAGTGTTCATTTGTAGATGCTTATTCAGTGGAGGATTTGTTCCTAAGAAAATTTACACCGCCAGAATGTACTGGGGGCTGGAGAGATGGCTCAGCTGTTGAGACAGCTTCCAGAGAACCTGATTTGGGGTCTAGAACCTATGTTGGGTGCCTCTTAAATACTTGTAACTGGCTCCCTCTTCTGGACTTTATGGATGCATGAACTCATGTGGGCACGCATGCGCGCGCACACACACACACACAAATAAAATAAACTAAAAATATATTCATTATAATAAGAGATATGAAGATATTCATATTGCAGAGTTTTACATTGAAGTCTTTATTTGGTGATAATTGTAGATTATACATTGCTATGCCAAACAGTACATGGAGATCCAGGCTGCACCTTATTTTCTGTTTTACTGAATTTACCATCTTGCAAAGTGATAGTACATTCTCACATTCATGATATGAAATGTGTTTATTGATTTAATTATTATTTCCTGGTTTAACTTTATTTCATATTATATGTTTTTGTTTTGTGTAATTCATCCAACCAGTTCATGTTGTTGGATCTACCAGTACAGTGTATCTATATCTATGTCTGTATCTCTATCTCTATCTCCATATCTATATATATGTGTGTGTATGTATGACAATTTAATTTAGCTATTTGTAAACAAAAATGAAAACATAAAATTGGAATGAAGTTGAAGATGTGGGGAGCCGTGCAAATTCTGCAATGTCAGAAATCCTGTGCTTAGGCTGCACGTTGAGACCTTCCAGTTGCTGACCTTTGCTGGAAGAGGTCTTGTGTTCTAGGCTATCCTTGGACTGTTTACCTTTGAAAGAAGTAGGGAAGTTCCTACTGAGAACCATTCAGAGGATCAAGGAAGTTCTTACAGGGAGTTACTCAGAGAAATAGGAAGTTCTTACAGGGAGCTATTCAGGCCATTGTATTCTTGCCTGGGTGCTAGGGAGAGTGGGATTAGAATAGAGTCTATTGACCTTGCTACATAAAGTCTTACTCTTCCACATTAAAGAGAGTCATGATCAGAAATTTCCAGACTTGACTCAATATTTTTTGCATCTCTGTACTCTACTTTCTTTTCTTAAAATTTTTTAATTAATTCATTCATTTTACATCTTAATAGTTATCCCATCCCTCGTATTCTCCCATTCCTCCCTCCCTTATGCTTTCCCCCTATTCCCCTCCCCTATGACTGTGACTGAGCGGGGGCCTCCTCCCCCTGTATATTCTCATAGGGTATCAAGTCTCTTCTTGGTAGCCTGCTATCCTTCCTCTGAGTGCCACCAGGCTTCCCTATCCAAGGGACGTGGTCAAATATGAGGCTCCAGGGTTTGTGTGAAAGTCAGTCTCCACTCTCCACTCAACTGTGGAGAATATCCTGATCATTGGCTAGATCTGGGTCAGGGTTCGATGTTTACTGTATGTATTGTCCTTGGCTGGTGCCATAGTTTGAGCAGGACCCCTGGGCCCAGATCCGCCCATCATAATGTTCTTGTAGGTTTCTAGGATCCTCTGGATCCTTCTATTTCCCCATTCTCCCATACTTCTCTCGCCTAAAGTCCCAACAGGATGTCCTCCCCTCCATCCCACTTTCCTGATAAGTGAAGACTTTCATGGGACATGACCCTTGGGTCCAGATATATGTAAGTATAAACCATTTGACTCTTTCTGCTTCTGGGTTAACTCATTCATTATGATCATTTCTAGTTCAATCCATTTGTCCACAAATTTCAGAAATTCCTTGTTTTTGATGGCTGAGTAGTATTTTATAGTGTAAATATACCACAGTTTCTTTATCCATTCTTCTACTGAGGGACATTTAGGCTGTTTCCATGTTCTGGCTATTAGGAATAAGGCCGCTATGAACATAGTTGAGCATATATCATTGTTGTGTGCTGGGGCATCTTCTGGGTATATTCCAAGGAGTGGAATAGCTGGGTCTTGAGGAAGCCCAATTCCCATTTTTCTGAGATAGCACCAGATAGATTTCCAAAGTGGCTGTAATAGTGTGCATTCCCATCAGCAATGAAGGAGTGTTCCTCTCTCTCCACATCCTCTCCAGCATGTGGTGTCACTTGAATTTTTGATCTTAGCCATTCTGATGGGTGTAAGATGGAATCTCAGAGTTGTTTTGATTTGCATTTCTCTGATAACTAAAGATGTTGAACATTTCTTTAAGTGTTTCTCAGCCATTTGATATTTCTCTGGTGCGAAGTCTCTGTTTAGTTCTGAGCCCCATTTCTCACTTGGGCTATTTGGTTTGGTGGTGTTTAATTTCTTGAGTTCTTTATATATTTTGGATATTAGACCTTTGTCAGATGCAGGATTGGTGAAGATCTTTTCCCAGTCTGTAGGCTGTCGCTTTGTTCTGTTGACAGTGTTTCCTACCTTATGGAGGCTTCTCAGCCTCATGAGGTCCCATTTATTAATTGTTGACATTAAGGCCTGGGCTGTTGGTGTTCTGTTCGGGAAGTTGTCTCCTTCTGTACCCCACTTTCAACCCCCACTCCCTCTTTCAGGTGAACCCTGCAGGCCGTGACAAATCTGTAAATAAAATAAAATAATGAATAATAAATAGTTGCAGAAAAAAATAGAAGTATATTGCATTAATAAGGTGACCCAGGCTTAGGAAGACACACAGTGCATGTTCTCTCTCACGCACTGATCCTAGTTCCTAAGTTTTACGTATGTGCATTTAGGTGGTAGTGAGAGTGTATAGAGGCCAGTCAACCAGAAAGACAGCCATGAGGAGGGAAAAGGGCTTCAAGTGAGGAGAAGGTAAATAACATTATGATGTGAAGGAGAAGGGGTAACACTGGGAGAAAGGTTTGAATGGACATGAGGTGAGGTGGGAGGAGTCTTTTTAACAAAACCCCCAGTGTCTTTGGTGGGAGATTGTCCAAGTTGTTGGTCAGGGCATTTCAGGTGTGAAGGACAGCTGTGTTCCTGAGTGGTTAAGAGAAAGAGCTGAAAATGACCTTGAATCAGTTAGTCTTCTACACTGCTTGTCAGGCATATATAACTCTCTGTAAGTGTTTAGTATAAAAGACCCTTTCACTGTTCTGTTATCATTTAAAGACTATATTTTACAGGCTTTAGGTAGATCAAAAGCTTCCTCTAGGAAAATTATGTATTTTCTTTAGCCTTTGTGTGCACACACACTTTCCTTATTTAATACACACATGAACACACCACTGACCTGACTTCATACCTTCAGCCATGAGAAAAGAAGAGCAAAAGAAGAAGAAATGAGTTCATTAGACAAGTTGGATATAGGTGACATTTATGCTATTTTTGAACATGACAAAATGTGTGATTATAGTCCAGTAACAATCTGGACTGCAAGCTTACAAGTTTAGAGATGGCCTCGTGTTTTCTGAAGCAATTAATAAGGGATTCCTGTAGATATTTGGGAAGAGTCATAGACTCTGTACACCAAACACTAAAGAAATACTCTATATTCCTGTATCAATTTGAGATCTTACAGTACTAATGTTAGTTTAAATTTTTAAAAATTATTTTATTTTTGTACATATAAGTTTAATTTTTTAAAAAAGCAATAATGCCAGGTTATGTATGTCTATAGTGAATTTCTAATGCAGAAGCCTTTGTGAGAGAAACAGCAGTTTTAGCACAAGGGCAGAGGAAAGATTTTGGTGCTGAGTGTTTCACAGCTTATCTCTATTATAGGTAGTTTTAAATATCTTAAAAATAAGATTCTCTTTGAATATTATATTTTCAAGAAAATTTATCCAACTGATTAAGTAGTTTATCATCACAATGCTATCAAATAGATCATTTCCAAAGAGGGACAAACAAGTACATCTTTGTTTGTAATAAACTGAAGGAAAATCAGGGTTAATGAGACAGAACCTGTGGTCTTCACATGGAGGGCATTCTGCTTAATGTGAGAGAGCTGTTGTTGTTGACAGGGTTGATGGTTCTAATTATAATGGACTCCACTCTATGTATAGGAGCAATTAAAAAGGGAAAAGTAATTTTTAAGCTGTGAAGAAAAGCTGAATGCCCTGGCGCTGGAGACAAAGATCTTTCTTGGGCTAAAGTCCATGGCACTAAGGATGTGTGACAGGCTTCACAAGCCTTCTCTCCAGGACTTTATTTTGGCAAGCAGCTTAAACCTAAAAGCACTACTGTGGAAATAACCAGCTCTGCGGATTTGGATCTGATTGTATTGGCTTGTATGGAACATTGAGTTTCCTTTTCCTGGTATTGTCCACTTTATAGATTAGCAATAATTAAGCTCAATATAAATAAACTGTGAAACTGACTAAATCAAATCAAACTCAGTGCCTCACCCTCTCTAGGCATGTACTCTAACTCAGAGCTATTTTTTTGCCTCCATCTTTTCTTTTTTCACTTTGAGAAAGCAGAGATGTTTTCTTGCCTTTGATTCTAATAAGAAGGGATAAGTAGTAGTAGAAATTATATCTTATGTAGGGGAAAGGTCAGGAGAAAATGAGTAAAATCGATTTAGGTGAGACAGTTCCCAATAAGCCTTTAACTCATATTCTATTTAATTGTAAACACAATGGAAACTACATTTCCCAGAATCACTGGCACCTAGCACTCTAGAGTAAATTAGATTCTATTAATTAAATGAGCTTGTGTGAGATTTGCTGGTAGGTTACCTATACCTCAGTGGATGGCTACACACTAATGTAAATATGGACAGTTTTAATTGGCTCAGTTTGTTATTAAAAAATGAAGGGGACATGAAAGTGGCAGGTAGATAGATGGGGGTGTGTGATACAGTAAGACTAGGAAAAGGGAATGGGGCATGGATATAATCAATATACATTATGTACATACGAAAATATCAGAGATTTAAGATTGCTTACCAATGACCTCATATAAAGTAGACAGGTCGAATATTAAAAAATTACTCAAAAAGAGTAGTTACAAATAGAACAATAGAAGAAAAGATGATAATGAGGAAAAGGAGATGAGGCTTATACCCAACCAAGGAGAGAAGCAATTGTTTCCTAATATCAATGGGGTAGGCTTGCAGAGTGCATTTTCCAGGTATTTACAATCACTTACTCTTACATAGAGAAATGTCAACATTTGTATCAAAAGAATTTTCTCTTCAGTGTTCTGTCCAGTGCAGCCTTCACCTCCTTGTTTCTCAGGCTGTAGATCAGGGGGTTGAGCATGGGGATCACTGTGGTGTAGAACACAGAAGCTACATTCTCCTGGGCCAGGGAACTAGCTGTGGAAGGCTTTAAGTACATAAAGGCAGTGGATCCATAGAAAAAGCCCACAGCTGCCAAGTGGGAGCTGCAGGTGCTGAAGGCTTTGGACCTGCCCTCAGTGGAGCTGATGCGGAGGATGCTGGATAGGATGAACGCATAAGAAATGAGTACTGTTAAGCTGGTGACTACAATGTTGAACCCAGCTAAAAAGAAGACAACCATCTCCACATCATAGGTACTAGAGCAGGAGAGCTTCATGAGGGGGAGGATGTCACAGAAGTAGTGGCTGATGAGGTCCTCACAGTAATGTAATTTCAACATGAGGCCTGTCTCTATTGTTGAGCCAATGAGTCCCATGGCATAGACAAAAGCCACAAGCAGGGAGCAGAGGGCAGGAGACATGATGATGTTGTAAAGCAAGGGGTGACAGATGGCCACATAGCGGTCATAGGCCATCACAGTGAGCATGTAGCACTCTGCAGCAATGAAAACAATGAAGAAGTAGAGCTGAGTCATGCACCCCACATAGGAGATGATGTTTCTGTGGGACACGAAGTTGACAAGCATTTTGGGGGTAATGACAGAGGAGTAGCAGAGGTCCACGAGTGACAGGTTGCTGAGGAAGAAGTACATGGGGGTGTGAAGCTGTGTGCTGAGTCCAATCAAGGTGATCATGCCCAGGTTCCCCACCATGGTGACCAGATAGATGCCCAGGAAGAGGAGGAAGAGGGGCATCTGGAGGTCTGGCCTGTTAGTTAGCCCCCCGAGGATGAAGTCTGTCACTGTGGAGTGGTTTTCTGCAGCCATTGTGTCTGGGTGGGAATCCTGTGGGGAGGGAGAGAAGGAGCTTGAGAATGGCTGACCTTGTCCTGCTTGGAGCAGCTGGATTTCTGCATTTGACACTTGCAGGGCTTGCCTGGTAATGGCAGGTGCATCTTCTGCACATTCCTGCACTTTGCTGTCAGAACCAGCCCCAGATGTTCAGAGATCTTAAAGCTGAGAACTTTGGACCTAGAGCTGTGGTTCTGGACCAACAGTTACACAAACTACCAGGTGTCATTTCATAGGCACTAAATCAGGAAGTTTATGTTTGATGTCAGGAATCTCTTTCAATAGTCTCTCTAGGGATGCTGGTGTTTCTTCTCTCTGTAGCTATTTAGTGGTATTTTCAAAGTTCATAACTGTCATGTCTACAATTTCTTTGATAAATATGTTCATGTGTGTTATCTTGAGTGTATGTATATGCTCCATGTGCATACAGGAGTCTTGGAGGTCAGAAGAGGCATCAGGTTCCCTGGAACTGCAGGTTCATATGTCAGGGGCTTTGTTGGTGCTGGGGATGGGAGTTGTGTCTTCTGCAAGGGCAGTAAGTGCTCTTAGCTGCTGAGGCTTCTCTCAATCCCCATCTATGCAATTTCTAGATATCCAGTTAATGTACATACTAATATTTAAAATATGTGCCTTCTTAGCATGAAACAGTAGTTATAACTCTCTTTTTGAGTTGCAATTCAAGTTCTATATCTGAGATGCAGTAACATAAATTTAAAAGTTGAACTTGTTACTGGGACTCCAGGTGAGAGAGGTATGGGAGAATGGGGAAATAAAAATGCCCAGAGGGTCCTTGTACCCTACAAGATAATCATCAAGGCTGTTAGACAAACTACTGTACCACCCAAGGACAATACATGCATTAAACACAGCACCCCTATCCAGATCTATGCAATGGACACTGCATTCTCCACAGTTGAGTGGAGACGGGGTACTGACTCTGACATGAACCTTGGTGGTCCCTCTTTGACCACTTCCCTTTGGTGCGGAGGCCTGGTGGCACTCAGAGGAAGGGTAAACAGACTACCTGGATGAGTCCTGATAGGCTGTGCTCACATGCTGGGGGAGGAGGTCTCCTCTTGTCACAGGCCTGTGAGAGGAGAATAGAGTGAAAGCGGGAGGGAGGGGGAATGGAATGATACAAGTGAGGGGATAACAATTGAGATGTAATCTCAATTAATTATTTAAATAAAAAACTTAAAAAAGAAAAAGATAAAAAGCTGATTGTCAAATATTATGGGACGTCTTGGAACCTAGAGTCTATTTCTGAATGAAGCATTTTTAGTTTTAGGTGTCCCATAATATTTGACTCATACCACTCAAGTAGAATACAATAATTTGAAAATCTTACTGCAGGCTGTTTAGGATAAGTAAGTTTGACAAGTTAATTGTCAACTATCAAATCGTGGTCATTTCAATTACTAGTCTATTTATATCACAAGAATATACATCCTACATGTTATAGATAGGTATGATTCTATAGATAGATCTGGTAAAGTAGTTAGATAAGTTCTTCAAAAACCTCAGAGTCCTACAGAATTTAAAGATGTTTATATTATTTTATTGATTCTTTGACAAAAAGATAGGTTAACTCCTGGCACCACCCAGACTACATCAAAGATGATGATGATCATCAGTGAACCTCCTTATGGAGATGGATTCAAATATGACAAACCAGCCACTGGGCAAAATGTCCTCATTTTGACCACTGACAGAATCCTGCCTAAAACTTGGCAGTCTTGGATGGAGGCAGAGTCGATGGCTAAGTTCTGCCAAGGCAGGGAGAGTATGTCCTCAATATTTCTTGCTTCACATATATGTCGGTCAGATATACTGGACCAGAAGACTAAAGATGGTGCTTCAACGTGTTAGAGAGTTATGGTTGACTCTCCAGACAGCAAACTGTCTCTGTCTTTTTAAGTTTTATTTTGGAAGCTGCTAACCTGCACTTCCTGTTTACTCAAGTAATTAATTTTACTCCTCATATCTCTGATGGAGTTGAAGACTAAATAGTTTAGTTTCACAATTAAGCTTAGTTGTTTAGGGGTTAAGATGTTTTTAGGTCTAGATAGATGTTTTAACTTGATAGAGATGAGATATGATAAATATTGAGTTCCATTCAGAATTTTGGACTCACAGAGATAGGAAAAACTTTTCTTCAAGGCTTTCAAATACAAGCAGCCAAATCACTATAAATGTAACATGAATATAATTTCTGATTATTCTATGGTTCTTCTTCATGTATGTAGTTTATCTTTATATGTGTAATATATAAATGTACATGTAAAAAATAAATTAAAGAAAGTGGTGGGCTTAAACGCATGCACCATGACTCCTGGCTAAGGTATTTAATTTTCTAACACAGCATTTAGATATTGATCAGTTAGGAAAACAAAATACTGTAGACTTCTCACTTTTCCACTGGCTAAATTTAAAATACACATATTTTAATGCTGATTTAATTAACTTCAACTTTCTGAACTGGATTATTTTATTCCTGTGATAGTTAATATCAACTTGTCAGCAACTGGAGTCACCTAGGAGATGGCCCTCTGTTACCTTGTGTTGACTGAGAAGCTTTTATGGGTAGCGATAATTCTGCTTGGTGTCTAGAATTATGTAAGTAGAGAAAGGGATTAGACACTCACTGTTCTTCACTTCCTAAGTGCAGAAATGATATAACAATATGCTTCGGGTCCCTCCTTCTTTGACTTTATGAGTCTACCATGAATTTTGAGCTAATATAAACACTTCCTTAGGCTGCTCTTTCACAGTATTTTATCACAAACAAGAAAAGAAATTAAGACAATCTCCTTGGTCAACAATGTACACTGAATATTATTTAATACAATTAAGCTCTTGAAACATTGTGACAACCCAAACACAGCACTGCTTATCGACAATTAAAATTCCACAGATTGCTGTGCTATATTGGTACACTTAAAGAATACAGACTGTTTAAAACCAAACCAAACCAAACAAAAAAACAAAACAAAACAAAACAAAACAAAAATAATTGAGTAAGTCCAGGCATGGTGGTGCATCCAGGAAATGGAGGCAGGAGGATTGCCAAGATTTTGTACATCATGGACTATAGAGTGAGATTCTGTTTCATAAGACAAATGAATATCACAATCTCCCTTAAATGTTATCTTTCTATGAAAATAGGAATTGATGTCTTGTAGTCTCAGTGATTCAAAACCTTGAGGCCCTAAGGTTGTGTGGTCCCAGGCATTTTGGTTCTCAGTGTCACCTGCATTCTGTGACCACCTGGGAACGTTTAGAAGGCACTGATGATTAGATTCTATCCAGATGTTCAGAAAACATAACATTATCTTCTACAAATGCTCCACAGGTAATTTATGGTTATTACTAGTTTTAGATATTAATATCAAAACCCAACATCCTCATGCTTCTAATGGCAAACACTGAGCACCTATTATTGTTGCTGGATACACTATTCCACGAATAACCTCTTGTGTTGGAAAATGTATGTCTTTTTACAAAAATGTTAGATAGGTTGTACATTCCTAGAAGAGATCAGTGTTATACATCTGAAAAGATCTGGGTTAAATATGTATGAAGAAGTATTTCTGAGGAAACTGATGTGCCAGGGACACTTGAATCAAACTCACTTTTCTTTTTCTGATTTCTTCCTTTGACACTCACGTGAAGTCCTGGAGTACACACTTGCCTTATAAGAAATGTGTGATTTGGGCAGGTGTGTCCTCCACAACTTAGGTGCATAGAAAAAGAACAATGCTGGGTAACAGTTTGCCATTTCTTAGAAAATCGAAACACCCAAAGTTATACACTGTCAATGTTATCCATATTTTAATAAATACAATTAGGCGTCAAGGAAAGGACTATTGACCCCTGGTCTGTTCTGCATTTATTAAACTCTGTTGTTTTGCTTTAGGTCCTCTTTGTTAATCACTTCATCATTTATTACATTTAATTTATTAAAATTTGGAGCTTATATGAAGTATACTTACAAATTCATTGCAGTTTAAAAATGAAAGTTGCATTTCAGACCCATTTCTCTTATGAATATTGATGCAAAAATACTCAATAAAATACACACAAACCAAAACCAAGAACATATCAAAGATATCATTCACCATGACCAAGTAGGCTTTATCCCAGTCAAACAGGGATGATTCAATATATGGAAATCCATCAATGTAATCCACCATATAAACAAACTAAAAGAAAAAAACCAGATGATCATCTTCTTAGATGCTGAAAAAGCATTTGACAAAAATCCAGCACCCATTCATGTTTAAAGTCTTGGAGAGATCAGGGGTACAAGGCACATACCTAAGTATAATGAAGGCTATATATCCGAAGGCAATAACCAACATCAAATTAAAAGGAGAGAAACTAAAACAAAAAATTCCAATAAAATCAGTGACTAGACAAGGCTTCCAACTCTTTCCATATCACTTCAATATAGTACTTGAAATTCTAGTTAGAGCAATAAGACAACAAAGGAGATCAAGGAGATCCACATAGGAAAGGGGGAAGTCAAAGTATCCTTATTCACAGATGATATGATAGTGTACATAAATAACCCCAAAATTTCACCAGAGAGCTCCCATTGCTAACAAACACCTTCAGCAAAGTGGCTGGATACAAAATCAACTAAAAAATAGTCAGTAACCTTCTTGTATATAAATGACAAATAGGCTGAGAAAAAAATTAGGGAAACTACACCCTTCACAATAGCTACAAATATTATAAAGTGTCTTGATATAACTCTAACAAAGCAAGTGAAAGACTAGTAAGAAAAAAAACCTTCACGTCTCTGAAGAAAGAAATTGGAGAAGATATCAGAATATGGAAAGATCTCCCATGCTTGTGGACTGGGAGATTCAACAGAGTAAGAATGGCCATACTACCAAAAACAATCTACAGATTCAATGCAATCCCTATACAAATACATACCCAATTCTCTATAGACCTTGAAAGATGAATTATCAACTTCATATGGGAAAATAAAAAAACCCCAGATAGCTAAACACAACCCTGTACAATGAAAGATCTTCCAGTGTAATCTCTATCCCTGATCTCAAGCTGTACTATAGAGCAACAGTAATAAAAATGCCATGGTACTGGCATAGAAACAGTCTGGTTGATGAATGGAACCAAATCAATGACCCAGATTGATTTGACCCAGAATACACCTATGGATACTTGATTTTTGACAAAGAAGCCAAATCCATACAAGGGGAAAAAAGATAGCATCTTCAACAAATGGTGCTGGTGTAACTGGATGTCTACCAGTAGAAAAATGCAAATAGATCCATATTCATTACTGTGCACAAAACTAAAGTCCAAGTGGATTGAAGACCTCAACACAAAACCAGACACACAAAATCTGTTATAAGAAAAAGTGGGGAAGAGCCTTGACCTCATTGGCACAGGAGACAAATTCCTGAACAGAAGACCAATAGCTCAAGCTCTAAGATCAACAATTAACAATTGGGACCTATGAAACTGAAAAGCTTCTCTAAAGCAAAGGAAACAGTCAACAGAACAAAATGACAGCCTACAGACTGAGAGAAGGTCCTCTCTAACCCTACATCTGACAAAGGGCCAATATCCAAAACATATAATGAACTCAGGAAAGTAAATGCCACCAGACCAAATTATCCAATTAAAAAATGGGATACAGGACTAAGAGGAGAATTCTCAACAGGGAAACACTGAATGGATGAGAAACACCCAAAGAAATGCTCCAAGTTCTTAGTTATCAGGGAAATACAAATCAAAAGGACTCTGAGATTCCATCTTACAACGTCCAGAATGGCTAAGAGCAAAACTTCAAATGATAGCACATGCTGGCAAGGATGTGGAGAAAGGGGAAGACCCCCTCCATTGCTGGTGGGAGTGCAAACTTCTACAATCACTTTGGAAATCAATCTGGCATTTTCTCAGAAAGTTGAGACTAATGCTACCTCAAGACTCAGCCATACCACTCCTGGGCATATATCCTAATGATGCTCCACCATACTATAAGGACATTTGCTCATCTATGTTCAATAGCAGCTTTATTCATAACAACCAGAATCTGGAAACAACCTAGATGTCTCTCCACCAAAGAATGGATCAAGAAACTGTGATACATTTACACAATGGAGATAGTACTTAGCTGTTACCAATAGGAAATCTTGAAATTTGGAGGCAAATGGATGGAAGTAGAAAAGGTCATCCTGAGTGAAGTAACCCAGACCCAGAAAGACATGCATTGTATATACATACTTTTAAGTGGATATTAGCCCAACATAGATGTTCTCTAAGGTCCCCTAAGAGAGAGTCTGGACAGAAACTGGGACTTGCTGCTGGACACTGATGGAGCACTGAGAGTGGTCTGCAAGTATCTGGGGAGGGGTGGACCTAGAGTTTTCAGAGACTCCACATGGACACTATCAATGCCGGTGGATCTGGACCCAGGGGGCCTGCACAAACTATTGCACCAACCAAGACCAGGGCACGCAGAAAGCCTAGACCCTCTGTTCAGATATGGCCAATGGGTAGCTCATTCTCCATGGTTGTGGGGAGTTCTCACTCTGGTACCCCTTATTTGACCGCTTCCCCTTGGTGGGGAGGCCTGGTGGCACACAGAGGAAGGGGAAGCAGGCTATCCCGTGAGAGCTGATAGGCTGTGGTTAGATGGTGGGGGAGGAGGTAGCCTTCTGTCAGAGGTGTAGGGGAGGGGAATAGAGCAGAAGAGGGACAGAGAGTGGGAATGGGAAGATACAATCGAGGAGATAACATTTGTGATGCAAGCTGAATAAATTAAAATAAAAATCAAAGGTCCCATATATGTATTATACTTATTACAGATTCAGATGAGTAACAACAAACCAACAATGAAAAATATCAAAAAGAAAAATAATCCACAAAATATATGAATATAAATAGATTCTTATTTAAAATTATGATAAGACATTTCTTACATTACAAAATGTTGGCATATTTGAATGACTCCACAGCCAGAGTTAATAACACACCTTAAGGTCACTTAAGACTATGCTCTAGTGTGTACTTCACCTGTTTGTTTACCCTGCATAAGAGAACAATGTAGCAATCAGCCTTACTTGCCTCCACATAGTCAATGTTTACAGTCTACTCTAACACATACCTGTAGTCTTTCCTTTTCTTTACCAATTTTATTTCACACAACATATTGTGATCATGTTTTTCTCCTCCCCCAACTCCTCACAGATACTTCCTGCCATCTTACCTGCCCAACTTCATGTTCTTGCTCTCAAAATACAGCTAACCATAAACAAGCAAAAACTACCAAAACCCCAAAATCAAAACAATCAAACTCAAATAAGACAAAAAAATGCTCCAATGAAATGAAACAAAAAAGCTCGTCTTTCCCCTACTGACACCACAAAGACATGTAGTTCATTTGGTGTCAGGTAGGATCTTAAGTTATCACTGCTTCATCACCCTGATTCAAGAGCAGTGCATGTGTGTTTGTAGGTGTGTTATTACTGGAAACAGAAAATAGGCTGAAAACATCTATCACAAATGTTGGACATGACACTTGGATATTACTTGATGCACAATGATGTTTGTTACCTGCGTCCACTGGGGTCAGTTGCAGTCAGTGATGTAATCCCTTCTAAGACCCTGTTAAAGGTTCCTGTGAAGTACACCTCATTCCTTCCCCATGTGATGCTCTCTGTGCTGCTCAATAAAAAAGACAGCAAAGCCCTTCATTAGTGACAGGAACATAGACACACAAGGACAGTTTCATAAGACAGCCTTCAGGCAGGCATCGATTCAGATTCACACAACAGACAGAAATGGCAGAAGACACAGAGAGAAAGGTAGAGAATTTGAGTCTGGGCACCCTTTTGGCTAAATGATACCAAGGGGGAAGGAAGTACTTTGATTTCTTTCTTTTCTTAATTGGACATTGTGTATTATTAATGATGCCAAGTTTCTTATTAACATGTCAAATATGTGTAACTCATGTCTGAAATAAACACTATATAAACCTTTGTATAAGATTTAAAAACTGTTTATATAATTTGAATCCTTCAAGTTGACATTTTTCAGGTGTAAGAACAGGTCTTTAACTCCTTAGGTTGTGTTCTGAAGAGAGGAAAATTACATTGCTAAATTCTTATTGGTAGTGAATTTAGGTTTATAGTAATAAGCATTTGGCACATCTACTATCTTTTAAATATTTCCTTTATTATTAAAGATCAATTATCTTCCAGATACAAATGATTAAGGAAATCCTACTAAGCTCCTTTGAATTAACCTCAGCTTCTGGAAGCAACATGAAATGTAGAAACTCTGCCATCAACAACCATTCTCTTGGGTTAGGTTGCTTTGATCTATGAAGGACACAGTGGACACCATTCACTGAGTGCTGTGACAATGAGAGGACCTTTGAGTATGGGAGCCTACAGAACCTTGATTAAAAATATCATTTCTGTAGTTTTTTAGTTATATAAAAATACAGCCACATGCCATGTGTTTCCTGTGTGTTTTCAGTACTATGACCTCTACACTTACCAAGCCTGTGGAGGTTCAGGGTTGTTGCTGATGAGAACACAGCACACAGACAACAAAGCACTTGGGGAAGAAGAAAAACACACATATGATTGGAAATATACTGTATATAAAAAAAAGATAATTGAAGAAAGGTTTTTCTTAAAAAGTTATTCTTTTTTTTTTCTTTTTCTTTTTTTTGGTTTTTTGAGACAGGGTTTCTCTGTGTAGCCTTGGCTGTCCTGGATTAAAAAGTTATTCTAACCCAAAAAGACACGCAGGGTATATACTTGCTCATATGTGGATTTTAAACCAACATAGACATGCTAGGAGAGATTCTACCCAGCAAGACATAGGGACATTTACAGAGACTTAAAGCTGGACACTGGACAGAGTCTCGAGTGTGTAGTGTGGCCCAGTCAGGCCACAGAGGAAGAGGTCATATATAGTACAGGGGATACTAGATAAACTAAGATCAGATAGTAGGGGAGGAGCGCTCCCCTATCTAAGGACTAGAGGAGGGAGGGAAAGGGGTTGAGAGAGGGGATGGGATCGGGGGTAGATGAGGGAGGGGTGGGATCAGGAGGGGATGAGAGAGGGGTCCACAATTGAGATGAAAAGAACTCAAACTATAGAACAAGCAGGGAATTTATATTCCTAATCCCACTACATGGGAATAGTTCTGAGACTGGCAGAGATATAAATGTATAGGCATAGAGAGACCTCATGTGGACCACAGATTCTCTGTGACTTACTATTAGAGGCCATTACTAGTAAGGCAAGAAGGAAGATTTGTAAATGCTTTACGTCGACCTATACAATGACTAGAAAACTAGCTTTAATTGTTCTGGACATCCCACACACCTCATACAATTATAATGTTAGAACTGTATAATACGTGTGAGAGATTATGTTTTCAGAACAAAATAACCAGCTGGATCAGACCTGACAGGAATCATTCCCCCCAGCACAATGACACTGATATCCTGCATCCTCCTAGTTCCATCCCTGAATGATTCTGTTCCTGTTACTCATCAGAGTTGGACAGCTTCCTGAACAACATTGTAGAAAACTTCTGATCCAATTTGGACCACCATTGCAATCCCATTGCAATCTTCTACTAAGCCTGGAATCTCTCAACATTTAGAAACTGAACCACAAATGCAATCACTAGATTGCTTAACCATTCTCTCCAATATTGGGGGGGCCCATACAAAGTATTATGTGCTCCAATTGAACCTGAAGAAATCTTAAGAGAATGATGCCCCATTCCCTCAAAGGGGGGGGGGCAGCTGTATAGGTTGCTGTATGCTGGCCTGACTTACAAATGCTTACTATCATCAGGAGGTGGTCATAGTCATTATTGGTTTTCTTATACAGAGAAAAAATTAGGGGAAACACAAGAACGTCTCTCTTTGCCTTTATCTTGCATATGTAGGCAAGGAGATGGGAGCTGAAAAGAAAGAAAGGGAGATTTAGGAACATAGAGGGAGGATAGAACAAAAGCTAGATGATTGAACCTTCTCCTTAACTCAAGGTCTTAATTGCTACTTATAATGAAGGTTATGTCTAAGTCATTGCTATAGAATTTAATATATTGATACAAAACATGGGCATGTCAAATAACTGGCAGATTTTAACACAAGAATATATATCCTAAGTCTAACAGATAGATATGGCTCTATCGATATATGAGGTAAAATAGCTGAATAAGGTCTTCAAAAGCCTCAGAGACACACAGAATATGGCATTTAAAGTTGTTCTCATAATTCTAAATTTCTTTGACAACAAGACAAGTTAACACCTGACAAAAACCAGCCAACCTCAAAGAAGATGATGAGCATCAAAGAGCCTCCTTATGGACATAGCTTCGAAGGTGGCAAAATAACCACTGGGCAAAATGTTTTCGTTCTGCCACTAACAGAATCTGCCTAAAAATGGGCAACTTAGATGCAGGCAGAGTCGATGCCGCACTCTGCCAAGTCAGGGTAAGCAAGTTCTCAATAGTTCCTGCCCTGCAAACAAGTCTGGCAGAAATATTAGGCCAGAAAGCTGAAGATGAGGCTCCAACATTATAAAGTGTATTGGGGGACTGGTCAGGAGGTAAACTGTCTTAAGTCAATTTGTACATTTTGGAAACTGCTAACCCACACTGCTGATTCACTCAGGAATTTAAGTTTTATTTCTTCTCAAGTCTCTGAGGGGGATTGAAGACAAGATAATATAGTTATATAACCAAGTTTAGCTGGTTAGGGGACAAGATCGTTTTAGAGCAAGATAAAGAAGTTAAGCTCTTAGAGTTGAGAGAAGATAGATATTGAATCTCATTCAGAAATCTGGACCCAACAAGACTGGAAAAACACTTACTTCAAACGAGACGAATGCAGATGGCCAAGTCACTATGAATATAACATATATAGAACTTATTATTCTCATGATTGTCACATGGTTTTCCGTGCTGTATGTAGTTTGTTTTATACATGTGTAATAAAATAAAAGTATATAAAAAAGTTATTCTAATGTGAAATTAAATACCTTTGTGGAAGGAAAGTGACAACCTGGAAACATTAATGGGTGCCTTCAGTCTTCAACAATTAGCAAATGGTAAAAGCAGAGAGTATATGCAGAGTTATATGTAGTGCTAAATTTACTCAAGGGGCCTGGCACCATTAGGACGAAGGAATCATCATGATTGTGGAACATGAGTCCTGTTTAACTAGGTATATACAGAACATCTCCTGGGAGGAGTCACATGGGGACTGTGTGTTCTCTAAAGGAATGATTAGTCTTGGCTTGTACCTGCTCTGTGCTCCCCACTCCCATCTGTGTTAATTTGCCTCTCTGAGGTAGAGTTATGTTGATGGAAACTAAGAAATTAATTTGAGTGTTGGAATAATTTAGTACCAAGAGTTATTTCACTATGGCATTATCACCACCATTATTACCATCAACATTACTAAGGGACACATTACTACCTTAGTCACTACCAGCAACATTACCCATAGTTACTGCCATGAGGTTTTTTGCACACTACTACTAATTGATCATGCATAAGGCAACATCAATTAGTTTTAAAATAGTTACTTTGAAGTGTTTTGAAACAAAATAAAAGATTTTACCAAAACAAACTGGCTATTTTTAGTAAAAGAATGCTAAACTTGTAAAGATGGTCAATCCACCCTTGCTTGCTGATCTACCTGTAGATTGATTGTAGAGTAGATGAGACTGGAAAGCATTTGAATGTGGACTTGTATTGGTATTCATTTGTAGATGCTTATTAAGTGGGGGATTTGTTCCTAATAAAATTTACACCTCCAGAATGTACTGGGAGCTGGAGAGATGGCTCAAGTGTTCAGAGAGCTTCCAGAGAGCCTGATTTTGGGTCCTAGAACTTGTGTTTGGTGGCTCATAACTACCTGTAACTGGCTCCTCTACTGGAATTCATGGATGCATGAACACATGTGCTCACACACATGCACACACATGTACACACACACACGCACACAAACACTAAAATCAAATACATTCTGTGCAATAAGAATTGTGAAGATATTCAAATTGTAGAGTATTATTTGAGTCGTTATTTGGTGATAATTACAGAGTATCCATAGCTATGCCAAACTATACAGGGAGATCCATGCTATAGCTTATTTGCTGTTTTACTGAATTTACCATCTTGCAAATTGATAGCACATTCACACATCCAAAGTGAACAGTGAAATAGTTTATTGATTTCATTATTGTCTCCTGGTTTAACTTTATTTCTTTTTATATGTTTTGTATAGTTCTGTGTAATTCAATCAACTGGATTGAGTTCATGGATCTACCAGTACAGTATCTATCTATCTATCTATCTATCTATCTATCTATCTATCTATCTATCTATCTATGTATCTATATGAATTTTATTTAGTTACTTATAAACAAAAGTGAAATCATAAAATTGGAATGAAGTTGAATTTTAATGATCTGTAAGTAAAATAAAATAATGAATAGTTGCAGAAAAAAATATTACGATATTGCATTAATAAGGTGACCCAGATTTAGAAAGACACACAGTGCATGTATGTGCATTTAGGTGATAGAGAGAGTATGTAGAGGCCAGTCAACCAGAAAGACAGCCATGAGAGGGAAAAGGGGCTTCAAGTGAGCAGAAGGTAAATAGCACTTATGATGTGAAAGAGAATGGGTAATACTGGGAGAAAGGTTTGAATGGCGATGGGGCAAGGAGGGATGGGGTGAGGAGGGATGGGGC